>CM035806.1:69119981-69198476 GCA_020466095.1 Chlorops oryzae
TAGTCATTTGAAGGGCCTACCGGTTCAATCATATGAAAACGCAATTCCAAAAATTATCATTGGGTTAAATAATAAGCATTTAGCGATGCCCATTAAGTATAGGGAAGGCAAAATCGATGAACCGGCAGCGGGTAAGACTAGGATAGGCTGGACGATTTATGGTTCTGTGGAAAAAGAAACTGATTTTCGCCAGCAGACTCATAATTTTCAGCTTCATGTATGCGAATGCGAAAATGATGTCGCTTTAAATAAACTCGTAATCGAAATGTTTAAGACAGAGAAAACAAGTGGCGAAGATTCTGAAAATCAATTAAAAAACGTTATTTTGGAAAAATTTGAAAAATACATAGAGCGAAGCGGTGCTAGTTTCACCGCTAAATTATTTTGGCGCTCACACGACATAACCCTCCCAGACAATTATAATATGGCTATGAAAAGGTTAATGTGTTTCGAAAATAAACTTGAAAGAAATCCGGAATTGAAATTACGAATAAATCAATTAATTCATGAAATGGAGAAAAAACAATACATTCGGCCATTGAGTGTTTCCGAAATTAATCGAAAATTTCCTCGTAAATGGTATCTACCGATTTTTTCAGTATTTAACCCTAACAAGCCAAAGAAAACTCGAATTGTTTGGGACGCGGCAGCCGAGTACGAGAGCATTTCTCTGAACAAATGTTTAGAATCCGGACCAGATTTACTTCGACCACTTGTTTCTGTATTAAATAACTTTCGAATAGGGAAAATAGGTGTATGCGGCGATATAAGTGAGATGTTCCACAGGATCAAAATCGATGAAACAGATCAACAATCTCAAAGGTTCCTCTGGCGCGATTGCAACCAGAAAGTGCCGCCACAAGTTTATGTCCTTGAAGTCTGTAGTTTTGGAGCTACATGCTCCCCCTGTATCGCACAGTGCGCAAAAAATAAGAACGCAAGGGATTTTATGCATGAGTTTCCAAGAGCTGCAAAATCGATTATAGAAAACCATTACATGGATGACATGTTAGATAGTGTTGACACCTTTGAAGACGCAATTAAATTAGTAAGAGATGTCATCACAGTACATAAAAAGGGTAATTTCGAAATTCGAAGCTGGCTTTCGAACTCAGCAGAGCTTATGAACTGTCTTAAAGAAACCCGAGAGGAAAATGAATTTTGTAGAGCCGGAAAACGAATTGAACAGGTATTAGAACCGGATAAAGTGCTAGGATTGTGGTGGGATACCCAAAACGATATATTCGTGTTCAACTCTAAATACACCAAAGCCAGCAAGGAGGTCCTTGACGGAATCAAATTACCCACCAAGCGCGAAGTTCTCAGATTGATTATGTCCGTATTCGACCCATTGGGTTTCTTGGCCTTCTACACGATAAAAATAAAAATTCTAATGCAGGAAGTCTGGCGTAGTGGCATAGCATGGGATGAAATTCCGCGAGAATTAAGCCGAACTGTCGTTGCGTGCGGAAGCAAAAATATAAGCTCTGTCTAATTTGCGAATTTTAAGTTTATATTAACTGTTTAGTGTCTCCATTTAGTTTGATAACTGAAAAAGCAAATACGCAAAAAAGTATAAAGCACTTAATAAATCGAGTGTGTGCTTTTTAAGTCAGTAAAAGAATAAAAATAAAGTTTTTCTATTTCGTCTTGCATATAATTTGCAAAAATAAAATTTGCCGTTCGACGAGCGCGAAATTCTACAAAAACAAATTCCGATATTTAAGAGTTAAAAAAAAAAAAAGATGCCAAATACACCTGTATCAACACCGAAGAATCGCATCGTAAACGCCTCTCTTAATGCACCTGGAAAGAGTTCTAGCAAGCTCTCTGAGTATGGCTCAACACCGCGGCTGCTTAAGCTGTTGGACCAGCGACTCCAGCAGCAAAACGATTTACTCGCAAACCAATTTAAATCATCAGAACAAAAAATTTTCAGTTTTATAGAGTCTAAAATGAGAGACTTTCGTGCTGATTTCACTGTAATAAGTGACCGCATATCATCCCTAGAAAAACAAAATTTTGATGTGAAATCTGTTAAGAGTGAGGTGATTTCTCTTCAAGAACGCGTAGCCAGCTTGGAAAATCTCAATGTAGCAAGAGATTTACGTTTACATGGAATACCACGAAAAGAGAACGAAGACCTTCACTCAATCTTTGAACAACTGTGCGCTGCTATAAATGTGAATCCACCGAGTGTTTCGAACATCTACCGTATTCCTAGTAGAATTCCGCAGCGAGTCGATCCCGATATTGTCGTTACTCTGGGTTCATCATACGAACGGAATCGCATTTTAGCAAATCTTGCTTCATATCGACGGAATAATAAGCAACCTTTACCTTTGAACATCATTGGAGTGCAATCAGATATAGCGTTTTATGTGAATGAGAATCTTTCCAAAGCGAGTCACCTTATCTTAAAACGCGCTTTGCAGCTAAAAAAGCAGAGAGCGATTTTCAGCGTTTATACTCGACGCGGCCAAATCTTCGTAAAACTCTCTTCATCATCCGCATCGAAATGCATTCACTCTCTTGAACTTTTAAATGAACTCGTCAGCTCTTCATCTGGTTCTGGTGGGAGTAACAGTGCTGAAACTCTTTTTCGTGAATGTCAAAATATGGAATGTCAATAAAAAGTTTTTGTTATGCCAGCTTGTTAATAAGTACTTTTCTTTGCACTCTATAGTCTGCATTATGATATTTCAATTCTTTTTTAAAAAATTTAGTTGTTTATTTTATGCCTTAAAAATATTTAAACTTGTCATTGTAAACCATCATTTAGAAACTTATTTAGGAATTTATGTTACTCATGTTATTTTGAATTATATTTGCAAACATTTGAAACTAAAAAAGCATTATGTTAACTTTCAGTCTCTTATCATGTCAGTCATCCGTTTTAAAATTTATTATTATCTTTTCACCCGAAATGGCTTCTGCATTTTTTGATGTTGCCTCGAGTTCCAAAGGGTATTTTAACAGCTTAATTAAAATTCTTGCTGCACAAAAAGATGGGTTAAAAGTTTGTCACATAAATGCCCAGAGTCTTGTCAACAAAATGGATGAATTTAAAAGTAATTTTCAAAACTCAAGCATTGATGTGATCTTTATTTCAGAGACGTGGTTCCTACCATCTATTCCTGATTCCTTTGTTCATATTGATGGTTACAAGATATATCGAGCTGACCGCGAAAAGCGTGGTGGTGGAGTTGCTGTATATGTAAAATTTGGCATATCGAGCAAGGTTATTGCGAAATCTCCCATACATTGTAGCAGTGAGTACATTTTCATTGAAGTTCTTAATCAAAGTGATAAACTCATGGTTGGTTGTATTTATAGACCTCATCGCTCTGTCGATCTTAGTCCAATTAATGATATCTTAGAAGATATTACAGTGAAGTACACTAACATTCTTATCGCCGGGGATTTCAACTGTAATGTCCTTGAGGATCAGAGCCTTATTGATAATATGACTTCCCTTGGTCTGTTTCCCGTGAACTACGAAACACCTACACATTTTACTCATACCAATACATTACTCGACTTATTTTTCGTCGACTCCGCTGCCAAAGCACTTCTTTACGACCAATTATCCGCATGTCAGTACTCCAAACACGACCTAATATACATGACATATGATTTTCAATTGAGCATTATTATGCATCAAGTCAAGTACAGAGATTTCAAAAATATCGACTACTGTCTGTTGGAGTCAGACGTGAATCGAATAGATTGGAACCTTATCAGAAACATTACTTCCTGTGACCAACAGGTGTCCTTCTTGGAACACAACTTGAGGGAGCTCTACAACAAACATGTTCCGGTTAAATCTTTTTATCCAAATCCACTTTCGAACCCATGGTTTAATAGTCAGATCAAAACACTCATCAATGAGCGAGACCTGGCTTACAATCGATGGAAGAGGTATAAATCACCTTATCTTGCAGAAAAGCTTAAAGAAATAAAAAGAAAATTATCCTCTGCTGTTAAAAAGGCTAAGTTTGCCTATAATGAAAACCATTTTAAATCTGTCACCAATAGTCGTCAAACTTGGGCCACCATTCGAAAAATAGGGATTACGGGTAAGAGCAACAGCTGTGTTGATACATCAAATCTTGATCTTGAGGAACTAAATCGAACTTTCGTAAATCCCTCGACTATTAGTAATGACTCACAAACGGCAGATTTTAATGGCAGTAACAATTTATCCGACAATTTCCCTGAATTCACGTTCTCCTGCATTGATCAATGCGATGCTCTTTCTAGCTTTTTATCTGTAAAATCAAATGCCACAGGACCTGACGAAATCAATCCAATTTTCTTGAAAGCACTTCTTCCTAAATTACTGCCTGTGATAACGTTCATTTTTAATAGTATTTTAACACGATCTACTTACCCGACTAATTGGAAACGTGCGAAAGTTATACCAATTCCAAAAGCCAATGGCGAGTATAGACCCATATCAATATTGCCCTATCTGTCTAAGGTTTTTGAAAAAACTTTACATAACCAAATTAGTAATTTTCTTGCCCAATATAATATGATGTCTGATCGGCAATCGGGGTTCTCAAAGAATCGCAGTTGTGTCACTGCTTTAGTCGATGTGGCTGAAGATATCCGCTTAGCGATTGATGATAACAACATAGCCTTATTAACGTTATTGGACCACTCAAAAGCCTTTGATTCGATAGACCATAATGTCTTGGCAGAAAAATTAATGCGCAATTTCAATTTCTCGCAGTGTGCTAATAACTTAATCAGAGAGTACCTTAGCAAAAGATCGCAATTTGTATGTGCTGGTAATCGCGTCTCTTCTTCAATTTTTCTATCAAGAGGTGTACCCCAGGGCTCAATTCTTGGCCCTCTTTTATTTATAATGTATATAAATGACCTTCCTTCAAAATTAAATTCCTGTAGGATACAAATTTATGCTGATGATATACAATTATACACAACTTGCAAGCTGAACTCTGTAAATCAATGTATTGAGGGAATGAACTCGGACCTAAAAATTATTAGCATTTGGGCAAATGAAAATAAGCTCTCTATAAACCCGTCGAAATCGAAATGTCTCCTTATAGGCAAAAAACCTGTAAACACTTCTACTTTTCCTCCAATCTTGTTTAATGAAATGGCGATCTCATATGCTGTCACGGCTCAAAACCTGGGAATTACTTTTAATAATCATCTTACTTGGGATAATCACATTAGTGCAGTAATTGGGAAAGCATACGCAAAGCTCCGACTATTGTGGAAAATTCAAAAAGTTATACCGCAAAAAATAAGGTTACTTTTGTGCAAAGCCTATGTTGTTCCAGCTTTTTTGTATGGCAGTGAAATTTTCTGGAACTGCGACTCTATACACAAGCAAAAACTAAATGTTTTATTTAACAACATTGCTCGCTTTATTTACATGCGAAATCGTAGAGATCACATATCCCAGTATAGTTTCCTGATATATGGCATCTCTTTTCATGATCTTTTGAAATTAAAAGCACTTCAATTTCTTCATAAAGTCATTTATACAAAATCACCAAAATATCTTTACGAACGGCTTCGCTTTACTCGCTCGCCCAGAGACAAAAAAGTGATTCCATTCAGATACAACTTACAACTTTCGGAGAGACAATTTTTTATACCCACTATACGCCTTTGGAATTCTCTACCGTCCGACATTCGGGCGATAACGAATGACGGCAAATTTAAGAGACTGACTGTAGAATTTTTCAATTTTTCATAATTATACAAGTTAAATTTTATTTAATGATCGTTTGTTGCTAAATGTTGTTAATTTTAATTTTATGTTATATTAAACATGTTACTTGGTAATCTCCGCACGTATTGCATTGTATTGAGTAGAGCTTAGTATAAGAGTCAATCTCTTTTGCTCTATGATGGTTATTGAATATAAATAAATAAAAAAAAAATAATTCCGAATGAGCTTGGTAGTATTTGGAATTCATGGCTAAGCAAGTTTAAGGATATTTCAAAGGTGCGAGTTCCGCGTCATTATTTCGGTAATTGCGATAGAAAACTTGCAACGATTGATCTTCATGTTTTCGTCGATGCAAGTTCCGAAGCATACGCTGCTGTCGCATATTTCCGCATTATGGAAGGGAAAAAAATTTATGTCACCCTTGTAGGAGCAAAAACTAAAGTTGCGCCCTTGAATCCTATATCCATACCTCGAATGGAACTCTCCGCTGCTGTCCTAGGCTCACGATTGGCTAGGTCCATAAACGAAAGTCATGAATTCGAGATTTGTAATAACCATTTTTGGTCCGACTCAAGAACGGTGCTTCTCTGGCTGCGGTCAGACCCGCGCAAATATAAGCAGTTCGTCATGTTCCGAGTTGCCGAAATACAAGCTAACACAGACGTTTCAAAATGGTATTACGTACCATCGAAACAAAATGTAGCCGACAAGGCTACTAAACTGAAAAACCCAGTTGAATTTGAAGCAGCAAGCGAGTGGTTTTCTGGGCCTAAATTCCTAAGCCAATCAATAGAAAATTTTCCCCAACAATTGTCACACGAAAAAACAGAGAATGAGAATAGTAGGAATGACTCCATCCGCCAAAGTGAGCTTCAGCTCGTAGCAATTCAAACGGATGTACCTAGAATTATTGATCCAAATCGTTTTTCGAAATGGGAGAGACTCTGGCACAGCTTAGGATACGTTAAACGCTTTATTGAAAATTTAAAAAATAGAGTTGAAAGAAAAAAAGTAAAAATATCTCAAAATTGCAATATAACTTTAACTGCAGAAGAGATGCTTTGGGCCGAAACGCAGTTGCATCGCTTCGCGCAAATTGATAGTTTTAACCAAGAAATAAACGCCCTTATCTCTAATCCTGATTCGACTGTGCACAAAAGTAGCCCCTTGCGAAAATTGTCACCATACCTAGATGATAAACGTATAGTGAGAATGCGGGGGCGCATACAAAATTTACAAATTAGCGAGAGTAAAAAAAATCCAATTATTTTACCGAAAGACCATTACATAACTAAATTAATAGTTGATTGGTATCACCGCAAGTATTACCATGTTCACCACGAAACAGTACTTAATGAAATTCAACAAAAGTACCTCATTATAGGTTTAAGAAGATTATTGAGATCGGTGCGAAATTCGTGCTATTTTTGTAAAAATGAAAAAGCTGCACCAGTAATCCCGGAGATGGGTCAATTACCCTTCGCGCGTATGGCCGCATTCACAAAACCCTTTTCGTACGTGGGTATAGACTATTTCGGCCCTTTAATCGTAACTGTTGCCAGGCACAATGAAAAGAGATACGGTGTTCTTTTCACGTGCTTGACGTGTCGAGCTGTACACATTGAGGTAGCATATTCGCTATCTATGAACTCGTGCGTAACGGCCATAAGAAACTTCATCGCTAGAAGAGGCATACCCTTGCATATTTACAGCGACAATGGAACGAATTTCATTGCAGCAGAGAGAGAGCTGCGCGACGCCTGGGCTGAAGTAAATGTAATGGAACTACAAGGAAAATTTCTCACATACGGAATGAAGTGGTCATTCATCCCGCCAGGAAGTCCCCACATGGGCGGCGCGTGGGAGCGTATGATAAGATCAACAAAAACTGTCCTGTACAAGATCATCACACCGTCAACGAAAATATCCGACGAAAAACTCAACAACTTGTTAACGGAAATCGAATGCATACTCAACAGTCGCCCCTTAACTTATCTATCCTTGGAAACGGCTGAACAAGAAGCGCTGACGCCAAACCATTTTCTGCTAGGCAGCTCAAGCGGAGTCAAACCACCGGGAAAATTCGACGACTCAGACCAGTACACCAGGAGTTCGTGGCGCCATTCACAACTTTTAGCAGAATGTTTTTGGAGACGATGGGTGACGGAAGTGTTGCCGATTCTAACAAGAAGAGCGAAATGGTTTAACAAGGCTAAACCTATAAAAAAAGGTGATGTTGTCATAATTATTGACCCGAATCTTCCACGACACTCATGGCCCAAAGGTGTCATTAAGGACACAATAACAGCGAAAGATGGGCAAGTAAGGAGTGCCTTCGTTCAAACACGCACCGGCGTATATCATCGCCCAGCTGCAAAAATAGCAGTATTAGATGTCGAGAAATCACCACCAAATAGTCGCGCCGAAGAGATTAAGGTATCAACTCCGAAACAGCCGTGATACCGGGGGGAGGATGTTGACAACACTTGGTCAAAATCGGCGCTCAGCAGGTCGAAACCCTGCTACTAAATTAGTCTTAAGTATAACTCTGAAAAAACATTGAATTTAATAATTTGCAACCCTGTAGCGGGAACCTCGTAGAATAACAGCCAACTTTCTTTCTTTCCTGTTTGATCGCTAGAAGGAGAACGTGGTTTGAAGCAAAAAACCAAGTGAGTCTGATGTTAAATTGAGTATTATTATTTTTCTTCACTTTAGTATTGTATTAATACAATTCTTTGTTATTTAGTTTTAAAGTATAGCTGTAAAAATAAATTGAGAAGCAAGCCAGAAAAGGATAAATAAAATACTGGCAATACTGGAAAAATTGGCTATTTCATTCGCAACAGTACCTTTCAATTTTAGAAGAACGCAGTTCCCTATCATCCCAGCTTTTGCAATGACTATAAACAAGTCACAAGGGCAAACTTTGGATCGAGTGGCTGTTTTACTCCGAGAGCCTGTTTTCACCCATGGACAGTTGTACGTTGCAGCAAGCAGAGTGCGATCTTTCGATTGTCTAAAATTTTATGTTTCCGACACCTCACACCAAGGGTGTTTATTTAATGACAATAGAGTGTTTTCAAAAAACATTGTTTTCGCTGAAGTAATTTCTTAAATAAAAAATACAATATAAAATTATGAAAAATAAACAAAAAAACCAATCAGAAACTGTCTTTCGAAATTCATGTTCCTATGCATTTTGCTTACAGTACTGTTAAATTTTATCTTTTTTGTTTAAGTGGTATTTGTGTTCTAGGAATCGACCGAATGTGTCGGTCGACTGGGTTTACTAGTATAACTAAAGTTATAAGCAATAAACTTTTTGTGCTCGCCTATTAATATATAAAATATATATTAGAGTGTCCCAAAAAAATTTTTTTTTTCGAAATTCATAGTAGCACAGGCGGTTTTTGAATGCTTGGGGGTAAAGGACTTTCTACAATTTTTTTCCGATTTTTTCGAAAACGTTTAGAGGTCGCGCAAGCTCAGTTTTGTCTAGTTAACAGAGCTTTACAACTTTTTTATATTTTAAGCATATTCCCATTTATGTCGCACTCTGTTTAAGTCTTTCCGCCATCGTGCCAAAAGAAAAATGTTCAATCTTTCCGTCTGTGTCGAAAGAGCAAAAGGTTCGATTGATCTCATGGTCTATTTTCAACAACAAATTCAAATTTTTTGAAAAATTTGCGTTAACAGTATAAAAAAGGTGTGATAACTTCTAAAGTTACCATGAAACCATGGAAAACTAATGATACAGTTTGATTCACTATGCGTTTGTTGAAGCGTGTTAATATTAAATTATTTATTTAATTTCGCGGTGGTACGGAAAAACCCCAAAAAACAATATGTTGCATACACAAAGGGGTAACTTTTAACATTCCCTGCTTATGTGATTGAAAAATTCTCTAGGTTTTCTGTTAATATATCAGAGCTCTGTAAAGTGCTCTGGAAACTTTTTGAAAAATATATTGCATACTTTAAGTACTAGTCCTATTTTCATCTTTAAATGCAATTTTATAATATCTACGCGAATTTGTCATAACTTTTTAAGTCAAAAAACATAGTTTTATAGGTCGTACACAGCTTCTTCCCTATCTATATATATAAAAATTAATTGCTATTCGTTATCTCGCTAAAACTCGAGAACGGCTGAACGGCCTTTTCTATGTTCCATACAAACGTTTTGCGCGCGCCTTTTATAAAAAGTATAACTCAAGAACGGCTGAACCGATGTGGCTGAAAATTGGTGGAGAGATAACTTAGAACCAGGAGGCGGACATTGAGTACTTTTTATTCTATTCCCCTGGTGGGAGGGAGAGAGGAAGAGAGGGAGAGTGTGTGTTGTGGCTAGGATGACTGGTAGGGCTGGAAAAGGGTTGAAGAATGGGGTGCTCAGTGGGCGAATGGAAGAGGAGATAATTTCAATCGCAGAGTGGGCTCAGAAAAAGAGAAAAGGATAGATGAAGATGGATATGAAGGAAGGGATAGATTACGACTTTTATATGACGAAGAGATGAATGGTGCGATTTTAATAACAAATAGCAACCAGTATATATTAAACAATTATATGACAAAGAAATTACTTGCTTTAAAAAATTAACATCAATCATCTATGTATTCTTACCTCTTACACCTTTCTTAGATCTTCACGAACACCAAGACCAAAGTAAGATATATCCGTTCAGCCGTTCTCGAGTTTTAGCGAGATAACGAATAGCAATTAATTTTTATATATATAGATAGGGAAGAAGCTGTGTACGACCTATAAAACTATGTTTTTTGACTTAAAAAGTTATGACAAATTCGCGTAGATATTATAAAATTGCATTTAAAGATGAAAATAGGACTTGTACTTAAAGTATGCAATATATTTTTCAAAAAATTTACAGAGCACTTTACAGAGCTCTGATATATTAACAAAAAACCTAGAGAATTTTTCAATCACATAAGCAGGGAATGTTAAAAGTTACCCCTTTGTGTATGCAACATATTGTTTTTGGGGTTTTTTCCTTACCACCGCGAAATTAAATAAATAATTTAATATTAACACGCTTCAACAAACGTATAGTGAATCAAACTGTATCATTAGTTTTCCATGGTTTCATAGTAACTTTAGAAGTTATCACACCTTTTTTATACTGTTAACGCAAATTTTTCAAAAAATTTGAATTTGTTGTTGAAAATAGACCATGAGATCAATCGAACCTTTTGCTCTTTCGACACAGACGGAAAGATTGAACATTTTTCTTTTGGCACGATGGCGGAAAGACTTAAACAGAGTGCGACATAAATGGGAATATGCTTAATATATAAAAAAGTCGCAAAGCTCTGTTAACTAGACAAAACTGAGCTTGCGCGACCTCTAAACGTTTTCGAAAAAATCTGAACAAAATTGTAGAAAGTCCTTTACCCCCAAGCATTCAAAAAAAGCCTGTGCCAAAAAAAAAATTTTTTTTTTGGGACACTCTAATATGTATATTCTCCCTAAACAATTTACCTACCATAATTAAAAGCATTATCTACCAAGGCTTATAAATAAAATTTAATATATAATAATAAGATTTGAGACAGGAATTCTTGCCCTAAGGCAGGCCTTAGTTTTAGTTTTGTATGTGTTACTGAGCGCGATGTGTTTTCTAGCTTGATTCAGGTGAAATCCAACTCGACAGGCGTGGACGGCATTACTCCTAAGTTCCTGAAATTGCTCCTACCTAAACTAGTGACAGTAATTACTCAAATTTTTAACAAGCCAAAATAGTTCCTATTCCGAAACCAGGTGACGATTTTCGTCCTATAGCCATCCTTCTCTTTCTATCAAAAGCATTTGAAAACCTTGTTCACAAGCAACTCTGTGTGTGTTTTACACTATATCGACTACTTATAGCATGTCCTCACTATAGGCCCAAATTACGTAATTTGAGCGTTTTCGTAATTTCAGTCAGAAACCCGTCCACACAGTCACCATTTCGGTTATAGTAATTTCGTTTTACAGCTGTTTGTTTACTTTATTTTGAATACGCGAAATGGAAGCACGTACGACAATGTTGTTTAAATTTAATGCAATAAAAACAAAAACTTCGGGCGTTGTGATTCAGGTATTGGCAAATATACAAGAGAAAAGGAAGCTGCGCCGAAAGTATTTGAAATGTATGCGAGCTATGGCACTTAATATCGAAAAATATCTTACGTTGGTACAGGAGGCAGCCACTTTGTCATCAAGCCGAAGATTAATATGGGAAAAGGTAAGTAAAAGATTGAAGAGTGTTTTCGTAAAATATTAAACACACCAATTTTATTTAAGCCACGCACTAAGCTTTTTTGGGAAATTGATTGCCAAAAGAAAGATGACGAGTTTTTTCGCAATAACTTCCGAATGGATCGGACATCATTTGAAGTTCTCTGTGACCTCTTGAGGAATTTGGAGAAACAAGATACTTTTTTCCGTCAGTCTATTCCATTGCGTAAAAGAGTGGCTGTTGCTTTGTATGCATTGGGCTCATCTGCGGAATACCGCACCATTTCCAACATGTTTGGGATTGGCAAATCAACAGTTGGAAGCATATTGATTGAATTCTGCGAGGAAGTGTGGAAAATTTTGAGGCCAATGTATATGAACAGCTTTCCCCTCACAGCAGAGAAAATTAAAGAAAATGTTGAAGGATATAAGGAAATTGGCCTTCCACAGTGCTTTGGTGCTATTGGTAAGTTACATTAACATTGCATTAGCTAACCCCGCCATTACACATGCACACACAATATTTTTGCAGATGGGTGTCACGTTGAAATACATCCGAGAGCAGAAGATGCAGTCGACTATTACAATTATAAGGGATGGTACTCTACTGTTTTATTGGCTTTAGTTGATCATAGGTAAATGCTTTTTCCTAGATATAACTCATGCATTTATACTTTATTTTTTAGATATAGATTCATATACGTAAGCATCGGTAGTCCCGGTCGGTGTAATGACTCTCAAATATATGAGACATCTTTATTAAAAGGGGAACTTGCCCAATGTAAACTGCTGACAGATATGAGCACTGTTCTCTCCAATGTTATGGTGCCTGTTTATATAATAGGCGATTCGGCGTTCAAATTATCTCCAAACTTAATGAAGCCTTATCCCTATGGTGCTGACCAAAGTCCTAGAGAGAAACTATTTAACTATAAGCTCTCTAAATGCAGAAGAGTGGTGGAAAACGCGTTTGGACAGTTAAAGGCACGATTTCGACGCATTGGAAAAGGAATCGACAACGGCATTGAAAACGTTAATAACATTTTAAAAGCAAGTTGCGTTTTGCACAACTTTTTAAACGAAAGAAATGATTGCATAAATAAAATGTGGATGCAGGTGCAAGATAGCATTGAGCGCACACGAGATAACCCTGATAAAGTTTCCATGCTGTATGACCTGGATGTTGAAGCACACGATATCAGAAGAGCTATCACCACATATATGAGTAAGTCTTTTGTTTTTAAATTCATTTATTACTCCAGTTGTAAAAGTCTTCAGTTTTAAAAATCTTTAGTACTTGATATTAAATTAATTATATTCTAATTTAATAAAATTAAAGCTTTTTCACAAATATAACGTATAAAAAAACAGAGAATCAGCGTAGATTGCCTTATCAAACTATCTACTATTTTTTCAAGTACTCAATAAACGCATTGTTCATTTCAACAGTCCTTTTTACGAGTTCCTCCAATAAGTTGCAGCTCCGCTTGTCGCATTCTGCCATTTCTTTTGCAACATTGTTCATTTCCTCATGCTGTTTCTCAATTCGTTTTTCAAAACTGTCCATTCTTTTGAGAATCTGACTATGAAAATTTTGCTTTCCTTTTTTAGATGAAGATGTTGAAGGCTCTGAACTGGACTGCGACGGTGTTAGAGAAACTGGCGACGATTGGGGTGAAGATACCAATATTGGCGATGGCTGTGGCGTTGGCACAAACAATGGTGATGGCGATGGCTCTGGCATTGGCGACAGCAATTCTGTCATATCATAATTATCAACTACATATAATATGTAAAAAAATAATAAATAATAATACTTTAAAATTTTAAAATAAATTTGAAATGGATCAGTACTCACACAACAAGCTGTCTTCAACTAATGTCTCAACATTGTTTATTTTGAAGCTTCCTAATATTATATTTCGTGTACTCTTTGAAAGTATTGCCAATCAGAAGGCGAGCCACCCGATGCTCCCACTTTGCCTTTCTCGGTCCTGAAATTACAGAAAATGTACACGAATAACTTTTTCCCGGAATTGAATGATATGGGTTAATATTACCTATATTTCGCTGTCTGCCAACAACTCCAGCAGTATCGCTTCTGCTCGTTGTCCCCACATATTCCTTTTTTTGTACTTCCGCTTTTCCATTATTTCTAAATAACATTTATTATTTTCATTTTTAAATAAAAGCGTCCATTGTTTACCTTTTCCGAAATTTGGCATTTACTAAATTTCATTTGTGTTGCAGGGATGCAAAGAATCGAAGCAAAATGAAGTAAAACGCAGGGTCGTATTCAGATTTATTGTAATTTGGTGCGTAATATCTCCGAAATGATGATATCTGCGTCATTTCATTGGCATATTTTAGTATGGCGAAATTGCCGCATTTCATCGTTATTTCAGTCGAAATTACGAAAATGATAATTTGGGCTATAGTGAGGACATGCTATTAGGGATTGACAGATGTCTGTGAACTTAGCATTACCACTTGTGAAGTTGAGATTAAAAACTAGCAATGAATTTGTAGCTAATTTGTTGTAAATTTGTTGTAGAAAAAAAAAATTTGTAGCTCTTTTGTTTTAGAAAATAACCCCTGGTAATGCTAACTTCACTGTGAAGTTAGCATTACCACCCTCAAATTTTTAAATTTTTGGAATCAAAATTAGTTAATAATTTGTAGCTAATTTGTTGTAAATTTGTTGTAGAAAAAGAAAATTTGTAACTCTTTTATTTCAGAAAATAACCCCTGGTAATGCTAACTTCACTGTGAAGTTAGCATTACCACCCTCAAATTTAAAAATTTTTGGAATCAAAATTAGTTAATAATTTGTAGCTAATTTGTTGTAAATTTGTTGTAGAAAAAGAAAATTTGTAACTCTTTTATTTTAGAAAATAACCCCTGGTAATGCTAACTTCACTGTGAAGTTAGCATTACCACCCTCAAATTTTTAAATTTTTGGAATCAAAATTAGTTAATAATTTGTAGCTAATTTGTTGTAAATTTGTTGTAAATTTGTTGTAGAAAAAGAAAATTTGTAACACTTTTATTTTATAAAATAACCCCTGGTAATGCTAACTTCATAGTGAAGTAATCAGAAACAGTCAAATTGATAATTAATCCACCCTAAATGTATGCATGGAAAATTATTTTGAATGTTTCCGACGCTGCAAGTCATGCATTTTTCATATGCATACTTTTAGGCCAAAATTCTGGAAATTCGCAATCACTGACAATAGCGGTATTCACTATCCAGTGCATTTGTGAAGGCAGGTGTAGGGATGCTCGTTGTTGGAAAATCATCGATATTGCAAATATTGTGAGCCTTACAAGGATTGCTGATTCTAAACAGAAATATAACTTCGATGTTGCCAAAAATGTATGCTATTGCTCATTTACGCCGATAATTTTATAACTGCAAAAATTGTGCCAGAACAACGATGTTTTAACGTGGAACATCGATAATAGTCGAATATCGATCATAATCAAGCACCTTTTTGAGCGGGACATGCACTTTTTTGCGCCGAAATAACGTCTTCGACGATGGGTGCACGACTTGAACAAATCGTGGACAACTCTAGATGAATAAAATTTGCTGTTTTTTCGGAGCTAATATATGAAATTTCTTTTTCGTCAACAAAAGCGCTGTATGCGATTTCCCCGCTCAATGCCGCCTATACACTTTTTGCCAAACGCAAGACAACGCCGCCAAAAATCGTATTACGGATTGAGTAGAGATCCTTGTCTTCGAAAGATAGCTGGAATCATTGGTCCATAAAGGAAATTGGGGAAATTCACCAAAAAGCTACCAACAAAAACCTTAAGCAGGAATAGGAATTTCAACAAATTCGAGAATTTCACCAGAAAGCTACCAACAACAATACGGGTAGACACAAAGTGGCACTATGATGCCACTTGCAAGAAAATTATCAAAGAAACACGGCGTCAGCTCGGTTTTTTATATTGCTTGAAAAGTTCATAATTGAAACTTTAATAAATGTTTTACGATATGTTTTTGCTCAATGTGCACGAATGTGTTCATTTTGTAATAAATTGACATACATTTTTGACTACGGCTACGAATTTCATTGTACATAGAATTTAGTATTTTTGCTGAAACAGTGTGATCAAAAAGTTATGTAGACAGGGTAGGACAAAAAAAAAATATCTATTTCTCCTTGACATTGAGTTTCCTTGATTAGTTTTATGTTTTTCAAGCTTTTTATATCATTTTATGAGTAGAGCGTGTATTTTTAAGCATTTATAAATTTGAAGCATACTTTGTGGCGGAATATTTTTTTCTTATCACCATTTTGGAAATAAGTAGCGAATTTGAACTTCAAGGGGATTTCCTAGTATTGAAAAAGTCTTAAATAGGCTAAAAATCGATTTGAATCTTAACTTTATGTAAATTGAACAAATTTTTTGCCCCATAAAGTACGCTTCAATTTTATAAATGCTTAAAAATACACGCTCTATTTATGAGTTTGGTAGATATTTTATATGTAATGAACTCGAAAATCTCCCAAAATTAAAAATAAAAGTGGCAATGCATTTCACCAGAGCAGAGCTAAATATTTCGCTGCCATAGCATGCTTCTCTTTTCCTCATGCTATATGCCTATGTTGAAGCAGCATAGCTCTAACACATTGCAGGGATTAGGAAGAAGAAGAGTTAGACCTACACTCCTCCATGATGTACACTGAGGGACTGTATTCAAAAACTTCCTGAGGTCAAAATTACGTCAGAGCTACACATGAATGTGGCTTTTTACATCTCATGTACTACAGCCTTTAATAATATTTGAGAATTTTATACTTTTTGCCATTTTGAAATTTGTGCGCAGAATACAAGTAAGGCAAGTATATACAAGTAGTAAAAAATCGTGCGCAATTGCGCAGTCGCGCAGCTTAGAGGGAACACTGCATATCACTTCCGAAAGTGTCCACGATTAAATGGAATGCCCCATATGTTGTATACGTTTTCCGAGAGTCACTTGGAGTATAATGTAATCAGTCAGTCGTTTTCGGAAATTTTCGGAAAATTTTCTTTTGACAGTTGAGGGTCCCTTTAAGGCGGGCCCGGGAAAACTGCCCTGTTTGCGCCCCCCTCTCAACGCCCTGCAAGGAAGCAAAAAATTCTCCTTTATGGACCAATGATTCCAGCTATCTTTCGTAGACAAGGATCTCTACTCAATCCGTAATACGATTTTTGGCGGCGTTGTCTTGCGTTTGGCAAAAATTGTATAGGCGGCATTGAGCGGGGAAATCGCATACAGCGCTTTTGGTGACGAAAAAGAAATTTCATATATTAGCTCCGAAAAAACAGCAAATTTTATTCATCTAGAGTTGTCGACGATTTGTTCAAGTCGTGCACCCATCGTCGAAGACGTTATTTCGGCGCAAAAAAGTGCATGTCCCGCTCAAAAAGGTGCTTGATTATGATCGATATTCGACTATTATCGATGTTCCACGTTAAAACATCGTTGTTCTGGCACAATTTTTGCAGTTATAAAATTATCGGCGTAAATGAGCAATAGCATACATTTTTGGCAACATCGAAGTTATATTTCTGTTTAGAATCAGCAATCCTTGTAAGGCTCACAATATTTGCAATATCGATGATTTTCCAACAAATTTACAACAAATTTACAACAAATTAGCTACAAATTATTAACTAATTTTGATTCCAAAAATTTAAAAATTTGAGGGTGGTAATGCTAATTTCACAGTGAAGTTAGCATTACCAGGGGTTATTTTCTAAAATAAAAGAGTTACAAATTTTCTTTTTCTACAACAAATTTACAACAAATTAGCTACAAATTATTACCAAATTTTGATTCCAAAAATTTAAAAATTTGAGGGTGGTAATGCTAACTTCACAGTGAAGTTAGCATTACCAGGGGTTATTTTCTAAAATAAAAGAGTTACAAATTTTCTTTTTCTACAACAAATTTACAACAAATTAGCTACAAATTATTAACAAATTTTGATTCCAAAAATTTTAAAATTTGAGGGTGGTAATGCTAACTTCACAGTGAAGTTAGCATTACCAGGGGTTATTTTCTAAAATAAAAGAGTTACAAATTTTCTTTTTCTACAACAAATTTACAACAAATTAGCTACAAATTATTAACTAATTTTGATTCCAAAAATTTTAAAATTTGAGGGTGGTAATGCTAACTTCACAGTGAAGTTAGCATTACCAGGGGTTATTTTCTAAAACAAAAGAGCTACAAATTTTTTTTTTCTACAACAAATTTACAACAAATTAGCTACAAATTCATAGCTAGTTTTTAATCTCAACTTTACAAGTGGTAATGCTAAGTTCACAGACATGATTGACAGTCTGGCTCAGTGCTGGGAACTTGTGGGAATTTTACGTTTTTGTGGGAATTTCAGTAAAAAATTTTGATCAAGTGGGAAAAGGGAATTTTTACTTTCGCGTAGTGTAAAATGTGGGAATTGGGACTTTGTACATTTTTTATGATGGTCCACACCGCGGAAAAGAAATCGAGCGACCTATAAATCGTTGAAATAAGCTGTTTTTTTGAACAAGTTTTGCTTTCAAAGAGATATCGATATTAAAAAGTACGTTCGGTTAATCGATGTTGATTCGACATCAATAGGTTTCGAGAATAATGGCGTCGAGGAAGAAGCGTTTCCAACAAAGTTGGATTCTGGAATTTGGATCCTGGTTAGAAGGTGTTGAAGGTGACGAGCATAAGACGGTTTGTAAGGCATGTGGAGTCTCTTTCCAATGTGGAAAAAGCGACATCCAGAAACATGCCGCAACGACAAAACATGTAAAGAGCATTAGTGCTTTAAAAACTACTAGACCAGTAACGGATATTTTCCACAAGACAATGTCGGAAGACGTCAAAATTGCAGACATAAAATTGGCTGCTTTTTTTGCAGAGCACAACGTTGCTTTTGACGATATTGAGCACTTGGTTCCACTAATAAAAAGCATTTTCCAAGACTCCAAAATAGCAAAAGAAATGAGCTTAAGTTGCCGTTAATTAACAAGCTTGCTGAAAAAGAAAGTAAAATTTTCATTTCTTTTGGACGAGTCAACAGACATAAGCAATAGCAAAAATTTATGTTGCGTTGCACGTTATGTTAACCCAAGTAGCGGTAAAATTTGTTCTACTTGGCTAGTTCTGTTAAACATAGTCGAATCTGATGGAAGAGCAGAAAATTTGTTCAAATACTTCATTCATCACAAAAAATAATATTCTGTTTAAGACATTACTGGATTGGGAGCTGATAATGCTAGTGTAATGGTAGGCGAAAGGAATTCATTCTATACCAGACTTAAGGAAAAATTTCCGGCGATAGTTTTAGTGAAATGCACATGTCATTCATCAGCCCTAGCTGCTTCGCATGCATGCAGACAGCTTCCTTAAGAGTGTGAAGAATTTGTTCGAGATGTTGCTACTTATTTTTCTGAAAGCACTAAAAGTTATATTGAGTTACTTGAATTTCAAGAGTATTTCGGAATGGCTAAAAAAAATGATGGAAACCGCAAAAACTAGATGGCTTTCTTTCCAAATTGCTGTGGAGCGGTTTTTAGAAAACTGGGATGTCCTTCAACATTTATTTTGACTTGCAGCCTTCGAAGACAAAAGGAAGAAAGCGGATTTTATATATCAGCAGCTTATTTGTAAGAAAAGGAAAGCTTATTTATTGTTTTTAAAATACTCTTTAATGTACTTTGATGAATTCAATATACTTTTTCAAAGTGAAAAGATATTGATGCATTGTCTAATTAGCAAAAGCAAGCTTGTTATTTTAAAGCTAGCCCGAAACTTTTTAAAGCAGTTTTTTTGTTACCATGGAAAGATCAATTTGATGTTATGAAAGAACCGGAGGAATATTTTTTGGATGTTGGATCAATATATTGTGGCTATGAATATCAGGAATATAAAACTGAACTAAGTAATGAGGAAAAATCGGAGGTTGAGCTGTGCGCTTTAAATTTCTATAAAATTGCTTTATCAGAATTGATAAATCGTATTCCTTTCAACAATGATATAATGGAAAATTTGCAATTTCTAGATCCAAAGATTGCTCCTGATCCTGTGAAAAGCTCAAATAAAACTTTAAGTAAACTTACAAAGCAATTTAATTTACCGAATAACAATATTGATTTAGAATATAAAAATATTTCTATATTTTTAAGTGTTGTACAAAAACTGACTCTAAAAAACCTTGCAATTGATTCATTTTGGAAAGAAATACTAGATATGAAAAATTTTTCTGAGGAAACACTTTTTAAAAACGTGCAGAAACTAGTTTATATTGTTTTAACCAGTCCGCATTCAAATGCTGAAGCGGAAATAATATTTGCAATAGTGACTGACGTTAAAAATAAAAACAAGAATAGTTTAGGGCCTAAAACCCTCAATGGTATCGTAATCATACCATCATCATTTAAATCTAAAAATGTAACTTGTGTAAGTTACAATGTAACTAACCAACAAATTAGGATGCATAAAAAGAATATGTATAATTCAGAGAACTCAAATTACGGATAAACGAATTCGCATAAAAAAACAACTTATTATAAGCCTCATAGTCGATAGTTTTTTGATGCAATAAGATTTAAGATTTTTTTTTTAATTTTGAAGAATTTTTTTTCTTTTTGTTGAAGAAGTCCCTTTTTTTTTGTTGTTGACTTACTTTACTAAATTTTTAATAAATAATACTTCAAGTTTTTATTCATTTTCCTGTAAAAATACATACATTTAACAAGTGGGAATTTTTGTGGGAACTTTTATGAGAGTAAAGGGAAAAAATAATAATATTGGGAATTTTTGAGGGAATTCCAGTCAAAAAAGGCCCCAGCACTGATCTGGCTTTAGATCTTAACGTAGCTGGCGGTTCAATAAGTACCCGTGTTTGACGACAGAGGGAGTCCGTGAGGGAAATAGGTCTTATCATCAGAGTGAGTAAAAAAAAGCCCGAAAAAACCCAAAAATAAGCGCTATAAAAAGCTCGGGAAAACAAGGAAAATAGTCCGAAAAATATGCATTTAAAATTTATTTTTTATTCAGTGGACTTATTAAAATATATGACTAGATGTTGTTCTACATTTTCAAACAAAAAATGTTGACGCTTCTCTCTTAAAAGGTTTTTATACAATGAAAAATAACGTTCGAAGTCTGAAGACGTAAACGTAAATACGCGATCGAACGTATACGCAAGCATTGGACACAGCGCTTAGAAGAGTCATTGACAACGGAAAGCAATGAAGCAGAAATAAAAATAGCAGAAAAAAACTCAACAATGTTGAGTTTTTTCGGAATTTGGGTAGGAAAAGGCATTTAAAATAGTACTTTTAATCCAAAATATGGGAAATATGCACTAAAAATAGTTTTTGGGCAAGAAAATAGCTCGCACTACTAAAATATGCAAAAATAATAAAAAGTAGCTCGCACTACTAAATTATGCCAAAATAGTATGACGTATGCAAAAACAAGCATTTATTCACTCTGGTGATCATTGTGTGCTGCCATCTATCAAACGGCTGCAAAACAAATTTCAGACTGCTGGATAGGTTAGTTTGGATTTGGCACCCATTCGAGTAACACGTGTTTCGTGATTTACGCTAAGATGGAAAAAGAGCAGTATCGTTCGGTAATTCGCTTTTTGTTTTTGGATGGGAAAAAATGCGGGGAGATAAAAAAAAAGTTGGATGCTGTTTATGGGGACTGTTGAATAATATGCCAAGTTTTGTAGTTTGAAATCTCTTTTTACTTCTTTCAGGTACAGGTGAGTATATTTCGTACAGATTGCGTTATGGAAAAACTTTAAAACTAAAACAATTCATGTTAATTAACTCAGTTGTTTTCTTACTAAGTATATACAAAACTTACTTGGTTTAGGGCTTAGGGCTTAAATGAAAATATATTTACGCTATTTAAAAAGGAAGCGTAGGCGGCACACGTTGTCAGTTTGGCGGTCCAGAACAAAAAGGGCGGAAGTTGCTTACATTAGCTGCTTTTCCAGAAAAAATTTGTCACAGGGCTGCAATTACTCGCACGGGGACGCAGGGTTTTATTTAATTAAGATTTTTGGCAAAGGGTTGCCAACATTCTCCCCCCGGTATCACGACCGTTTTGGAGTCGATACTCTGCCTCACACACCGTCGTTTGTAGCGTGCTCCGCAATATCTAATACAGCTATTTTCGTGGCAGAGCGATGATATATACCGTTTGCAGTTCGAATGTATGCGCTCCTGACTTGTCCGTATTTTGCTGTTATGACCTCGCTGACTACTCCTTTCGGCCATGAGTATCGAGGTAAGTTTGGGTCTACGATTAATACGATGTCGTCCTTTTGTATCGGTTTAACTTTGGTGAACCACTTAGATCTCCTTGTAAGAATGGGTAAAACTTCAGCTACCCATCGTTTCCAAAAGATTTCGGCTAGATATTGTGAGTGACGCTACGAATTCGTTACGAAGCGGTCAGAGTCATCGAATCGGCCAGGCGGCTTAAGTCCACTTGAGCTGCCCAAAAGAAAATGATTTGGGGTAAGCGCTTCTTGTACGGCTGTTTCCAGAGATAGGTACGTTAACGGACGGCTGTTGAGAATGCACTCAATTTCCACTAACAGATTGTGCAGTTTTTCGTCGGAAATCTTAGTTTCTGGCGTTACAATTTTGTAGAGAACATTCTTCGTTGACCGGATCAGCCGCTCCCAAGCGCCACCCATGTGTGGGCTTCCGGGGGGTATGTATGACCATGTTATTCCTTTTGACGAAAATTCGTCTTGCACCTCTGCGGAGCTGACATGCTCATGCGCTTGTCGTAATTCTTTTTCGGTTGCGATAAAATTTGTTCCGTTGTCGCTATATACGTGTAACGGTGTACCTCTTCGAGATATGAAATTCCTTATGGATATTATGCATGAGTTCATAGATAAGGAATAGGCGACTTCCAGATGCACCGCACGGCACGTCAGGCAGGTGAATAGTACACCGTACATTTTTTCTCGATGTCGTCCGACGGTAACACAGATTGGCCCAAAGAAATCTATGCCCACATACGAAAAAGGACGTGTGAATGCGGCCATATGAGCGTTGGGTAGATTTCCCATTTCGGGAGGCATCGGCACAGCCTTATCATGTCTGCAAATAAAGCACGAATTCCTAACTGATCTCAAAAGTCGTCTCAAACCAAAAATAAAGTATTTTTGATGGAGCTCATTCAAAACCGTTTCATGATGAACATGAAAATATTTCCTGTGATAACTGTCTACGATAAGTTTAGTTATATAGCGATTTTTCGGCAAAATAATGGGGTTTTTGGTATATTCGTTAATTTGTGAACCTTGTAGACGGCCTCGAAGGCGCAGTACATTATTCTCATCAATATAGGGTGACAATTTATGCAAGGGACTTTCCTTAGGTACAGTTAAGTTTGGGTTAGAGGACAAAGCGTATTTTTTAGATCGAAAAGCATCATTTTGTGCCTGCTGATATAACTTATTTTCCGACCAAAGCAGCTCTTCCGTACTTAGACCCTTTCTGCAGTTACCTTCGAGTCCAAATTGCTTATCTCTTTTTATTTTGATTTTTTCTACAAAATATTTAACGTAACCTAGACTGCGGCATAATCTTTCCCACTTCGAAAAACGCGTCGGTTCGATAAGTTTTCCAACATCAACCTGACTGGCTAAGAGGTGAATTTCACTTCCGCGTATCGCTTCATTCTCATCACTCTCACTTTTCATGTTTTTATTGGGAGATTGATCAGGGAAATGGTTTACTGTTTGGCTTAGAAAATCAGGTCCGCGAAACCATTCACTTGATTTATCAAATGCCGTAGAGTTTTTTAACTTAGTTGCTCTGTCGGCAACGTTTTGCTTCGACGGCACATAGTACCAATTTGAGACATTCGTGTTGGCTTGCAATTCAGCGATTCGAAACATGACGAAAGTCTTGTATTTGTGGGGATCTGATCGTACCCAGGAAAGGACAGTTTTTGAGTCGGACCAATAGTAAGTATCTCTTATTCGAATTTCATGATAATTATGTATAGATGTAGCTAATCTTGAGCCCAAAATAGCGGCAGAAAGTTCCATACGGGGAATGGAAAGAGGAGCCAACGGCGCTACTTTGGTTTTTGATGCTACTATAGCGACATGGATATGGTTTCCTACTGAAATTCGGAAGTAAGCGACAGCAGCATACGCTTCGCAGCTTGCATCCACAAATACATGGAGGTCTACCTGTGCATTTTCCTTGTCGCAATCGTAAAAGTAGCTTCGAGGAACTTGTACTTTAGAAATCTGATTAAATAGTTGTATCCACGAGCGCCAAATACTACTGAACTCATCCGGAATCAGCTCGTCCCATCCAATAACACTTCGCCAAACTTCCTGCATTAAAATTTTCGTCTTGACAGTATAAAAGGACAAAAATCCTAGCGGATCGAAAACAGACAAAATAAGTCGCATTAATTCTCGCTTAGTGGGCAACCGTGTTCCTCCTAAGATTTCTACACTAGCTTTAGTGAATTTGGAATTAAATACAAAAATGTCCTTTTCAGTGTCCCACCACAAACCTAAGACCTTATCCGGTTCTATTACTTGCTCAATAGTCTTCCCAGCTGCACAAAATTGTTGAGGTTGTTGACGCTCTTTGATAGAGTTCATCAGTTCCCTTGAGTTTGAAAGCCAGTTTCGCATTTCAAAATTTCCTCGCTTATGGACTACACTCACATCCCTGACTAACGCTAATGCTTCTTCAAGGGTGTCGACACTATCGAGCATATCATCCATGTAGTGATTCTGTAGAATTGACTTTGAGGCTCTTGGAAACTCCTGAGCAAATTCTTTTGCGTTCTTATTTTTAGCACACTGTGCAATGTACGGGGAACACGTAGCCCCGAAACTACAAACTTGTAAAACGAATATTTTTGCTCAACCTTTCGATTACAACCGCGCCAGAGAAACCTTTGTGAATTTTTTTTTTTTAAAACAATTCATTTAATTTATTGGATCACTCCTTTAGGATAGGAGTCTATCAATAATTTATAAAATCTTACACCTAAAGTTAACAATTACATATCACAGAGCATATTCAGATTTGAAAAATCCTTTATGGGATGTAATTTTTAGATAATTACGTGCCTTTTCGCTGGAGCTAGGCTTTTATGATGTGTGTGTAGGAGCACATGTAATTGAGAACGGTGTTGGAGAGCTTAATATAAAGCTCAGTAAGGTGGTTATGCAGTGGATTACCCGGGAGAATGTAGATTTTTTGACTTTATAGCTAGGAAAGCTGTTGTTTTTGGAAGTGCATGGATTGCACTCCGAAAACCGCGTCGGCAATCAGCTAGGAGAGCTGTGTTGTTGCATGTGCATGGATTGCACTCCGAAAACCGCGTCGGCAATCAGCTAGGAGAGCGGTGTTGTTGAATGTGCATGGATTGCACTCCGAAAACCGCGTCGGCAATCAGCTAGGAGAGCTGTGTTGTTGTATGTGCATGGATTGCACTCCGAAAACCGAGTCGGCAATCAGCTAGGAGAGCTGTGTTGTTGAATGTGCATGGATTGCACTCCGAAAACCGAGTCGGCAATCAGCTAGGAGAGCTGTGTTGTTGAATGTGCATGGATTGCACCTGTTGTATTTGGAAGCGCTGGTCGATCATTTCTTTTTAGCCTCGAATAGTGTAATGAATTAGTTAGTGAACGCGCTAGTGGATTTACGTGCGCTCGCAGTTTACAAAAATATTTTTCTTTGATTTTGGCGAATTCCGTTTTCACCATTTCTACGTTGAGCTCTCTATGTATTCTTTCATTTGTAACAAACCATGGGGCTCCTGTAATTGTCCTAAGGATTTTAGATTGTGCTCTCTGTAGAATGCCTATATTCGAAGCGCTTGCATGTCCATACAATTGCAAACCATAAGTCCATATTGGTTTAATAACTTGCTTGTACAGAAGGACTTTATAATCTAGTTTTAGATCAGAGCGATTATTTATGAGCCAGTGTAACCTGCTTGCTTGCAGCTTCATTTGGGTTCTCTTAGCCTCGATGTGCTTACGCCATGTCAATCTTTTATCTAAGTGAATTCCGAGGTAAGTAACTTCTTCACATTGAGGGATGCGCGTGTTATTAAGGAAAATGTCCGGCGAAGCTTTCCTGTTTAGCGTGAAAGTGATATGTCGGCATTTGAGTTCGTTTATTTGGATTCGCCATTTAGTAAGCCAGTCATGGATTTCGCGGAGATGATTTTGGAGCTTAGAAGTTGCAACACAAATATCCTTGTGGCGGCTTAGTATCGCTGTGTCGTCAGCAAATGTCGAAATTGATACTCGATCGCTATTAGGAATATCCGCTGTGTACAAAAGATAGAGAATAGGCCCAACACTTCCTTGAGGAACCCCTGCATGAATTTCATAACATTTTGTTGTAAACGAGTTGTGTTTTACTTGAAACGTTCTATGTTTTAAGTATGACTCAAAGGTCGCGTGAAAATTTAAAGGAAGTAAGTTTCTGATTTTATGCAGCAAACCGTCGTGCCAAACTTTGTCGAACGCTTGTTGCACGTCCAGAAAAACTGCTGAGCAGTACTCGCGATGTTCAAATGCGATTCTTATTTCGTTGGTAATACGATTTACTTGCTCAATACGTACCGTGTTTTTTTCTGAATCCAAATTGATGGGAAGGAATAATATGTTGTTCCTGAAGAAATGGAGTCAATTTGGATATCAAAAGTTTTTCGAATAACTTTGAAAGGCAAGGAAGGAGACTTATGGGTCTGTAAGAGGAAGTTTGCGTAGGATCTTTACCGGGTTTAAGCACCATTTTAATAACCGACCGATTCCAATCTTTTGGAAAATAACCATACTTTATAATAGAATTAAAAAGCACAGTTAAAAATACTACTGCTACGAAAGGTAAATTTTTTAACATTTTCGGAGTAATAAGATCATGTCCAGGGGCTTTTTTACAGACTAGTTCACTTTTTATGGTATTAGATAACTCACTCGGAATAAAGTTTGCGCGAATTCTGTTTGTGTTTTCGGATTGAGTTGGAAAGTTGTGTACAATAGTGCTCGGGTTTGGTTGAAATACTCTATTAAGGTGTACTGCAAAAGCCGTTGCTTTCTCTTCGTCGGAACGCGCCCACCCATTGTTAGGTCTACGAATAGGTGACTCACTATATACAGGAGTATTAAAAGTGCGGCTCGCTATCCACATGGACTCCCGATTAACACCCCTGGGTGTAAGTTTCTGGATAAAATGGCTTTTTTCAATTTCCTTTTCCCGGAATAGAGCTAGTCTAAGCTTTTTTTCAGCGTCTTTTAGTCTATCTTTGGCAAATGGTGACCGGAATCGTTGCCATTCGCGCCTGCATCTTCGTTTTTTGGCGACAAGGTTTTCAATTTCTATATTGGTCCTGGTTTTTCTAGTCCTGTCTTCCGTACAAGGAGTAGAATTTTTCGCTGCTGATTCAAGAATGGAAGAAAAAACAGTTACGGCGTCATCAATATGCTCATTGCAGTCTATTTTATATTTAGTATGTATATGCGAACTTATATACTTTTTGTACTTCAGCCAGTTAGTCCTTGGATTTGTTAGGCTGATTGAACGTTCAAGTTTTATTGGATACTTGTGTAATAGAAATACAACAGGCGAATGATCCGACGAGAGGTCAGCTGTCGCTTTTGCTGAAATAAGTTCTCTTGCAATACCCTTAATGATCCCGAAATCTAAGAGGTCAGGAATTTTTTGGAGGTCTGATGGCCAGTAAGTTGGTTGCCTTGGGGACACAAAGTCAAGAGCATTATTTTTGTCAATTATTGTCTTGTATAATTGTTGGCCCTTAGAATTGCAGGTTCGCGAGCCCCAGAGAGTATGCTTTGCATTGTAGTCACCTGCTGCAAGAAACTTATCCCCTAGTGTCACAAAGAAATCTAGAAACATTTTTTCTGTTATACTGAATGTTTGTGAATGTTGATCAGTTTCATCGATTTTGATTCGATGAAACATTTCACGTATATCACCGCATATACCAATCCTCCCGTTTCGAAAATTATACAACACGGCAACAAGTGGTCGAAGTAAATCCGGTCCCGACTCTAGGCATTTATTTAATGAAATTTTCTCGTACTCCGCTGCTGCATCCCAGACAATACGGGTTTTTTTGGGTTTGTTTGGATTAAATACGGTGAAAATCGGCAAATACCATTTACGGGGATAATCTACATCGACTTCAGATGCGCTCCGTTGGTGTATATATTGCTTCTTCTCCATTTCGTGAATCAGTTCGATTACGCGCTCTTTCAGCTCATTATTTCGCGCGAGTTTGTTTTCGAAACAGATTAACCTCTTTTTGGCCATCGCATAATTGTCTGGGAGCGTTATATCGTTCGAGCGCCAAAGAAGTCTGGCGGTGTAATAATCTCCTCTTCGCTCCACATAACTTTCAAACTTTTCATTGAGATCCGTGTTTGTCGGGCCCGCAAGTACTCCACCACTTGTTTGATCTATTTCGAACATTTGAAGAATGAGTTTATTTAAGGAAATATCGTTATCACACTCACAAACATGGAGTTGAAAATTACAGTTTTGCTGGCGTAAGCATTCTTCTGAATTGATTGAGCCAAAAACTGTCCAACCTATTTTGGTCTTACTTGCAGCCGGTTCATTTATTTTACCTTCTCTAAATTTAGTGACGGTAGCAACATGCTTGTTACTCAATCCAATTATCATCTTTGGAACCACATTATCGTATGATCTGACGGGTAAGCCTTTTAAATGGCTGAACTTGTTTGCTAACTCTTTCATGCACAGAGTTTGCATTGGTAGGTCTAGTTTTTCAACAGTACGCACATCGCGCAGAACCAGTGACTTATCTTCCCTTCCCTCCTGTGAAATCCTTAAACTCACAATCTGAGAGCCTTTTTCTACGCGAACGGAAGCGTCCGTCCAACGCAAGCATAATTCAGATTCAGAGCCCTTCAGCTTTAGTTTTTTGACAAGATCATTTTCTATTAGTGTAGGCCCGGAGCCATCATCTAACAGGTTGGCTGATAAGTCCCCAGTCTAACAAAGAAAAACAAATTTTTTTTTGTCAAAATTCGTTTTTATTATTCAACATAGTTCCCTTCAAGAGCGATACAACGATTATAACGACCTTCGAATTTTTTGATACCATTTTGGTAGTACTCCTTCGGTTTTGCCTCAAAATAGGCCTCAGTTTCGGCGATCACCTCTTCATTGCAGCCAAATTTTTTCCCTGCGAGCATCCTTTTGAGGTCTGAGAACAAGAAAAAGTCGCTGGGGGCCAGATCTGGAGAATACGGTGGGTGGGGAAGCAATTCGAAGCCTAATTCATGAATTTTTGCCATCGTTCTCAATGACTTGTGGCACGGTGCGTTGTCTTGGTGGAACAACACTTTTTTCTTCTTCATATGGGGCCGTTTTGCCGCGATTTCGACCTTCAAACGCTCCAATAACGACATATAATTGTCACTGTTGATGGTTTTTCCCTTCTCAAGATAATCGATAAAAATTATTCCATGCCCATCCCAAAAAAACAGAGGCCATTACTTTGCCAGCGGACTTTTGAGTCTTTCCACGCTTCGGAGACGGTTCACCGATCGCTGTCCACTCAGCCGACTGTCGATTGGACTCAGGAGTGTAGTGATAGAGCCATGTTTCGTCCATTGTCACATATCGACGCAAAAACTCGGGTGTATTGCGAGTTAACAGCTGCAAACACCGCTCAGAATCATCAACACGTTGTTGTTTTTGCTCAAATGTGAGCTCGCGCGGCACCCATTTTGCACAGAGCTTTTTCATATCCAAATATTGATGAATGATATGACCAACACGTTCCTTTGATATCTTTAAGGCCTCTGCTATCTCGATCAACTTCATTTTACGGTCATTCAAAATCATTTTGTGAATTTTTTTGATGTTTTCGTCGGTAACCACCTCTTTCGGGCGTCCACTGCGTTCACCGTCCTCCGTGCTCATTTCACCACGCTTGAATTTTGCATACCAATCAATTATTGTTGATTTTCCTGGGGCAGAGTCCGGAAACTCATTATCAAGCCAAGTTTTTGCTTCCACTGTATTTTTTCCCTTCAGAAAACAGTATTTTATCAAAACACGAAATTCCTTTTTTTCCATTTTTTTCACAATAACAAAAGTTGCTTCACAAAAGACGCTCTATCTCACAAACTTATTGACTTACAGACGTCAAATTTTGACACGAATCATTTGAAGGTTGCCACTATATAAAAATAATATGCATTTAATACTAGCGACGCCATCTATGTGTCAGACCGGGGACTTATCAGCCAACCTGTTAATAACGCATATGTATTAACCTTCTCATTATTGCCATACAGGGTTACTGGAAGAATTTTAAACAATGTGTTAGAAGTTTTAAATACCTGAAAGGCTACAACTTGCTCTGGTTTTTCTTTAGATACGAAGTTATGTAGCAAGGGATGATGTTTCGCTGTACAATCTCCCTCGCCACATGGCTTTCGTTCTTTACAGAACCTCAGGTCATGAACTTTCAAACAACTGCGGCACAATTTCATTTTTTGAACAAACTCCCACTTCTCCTTCTATGATAGTTTTTTAAACTGTTCACAATTTTCAAAAAGATGATGTTTCTTGCACATTGCACATGTACAAGTCTCTTTGGATTCTGCTTTTTCGTGAAATCCTACTCTTTGTGATTTCTTTTTATCTTCATTAGATGGTTGACTGAACAACGGATCCAGCCGCACTTGCTAACTCGAACAACCATTCATCAAATGATTTCAGGGTCACTTTCTCAAGAGTTTTGGTATGAACCGCCCAGTTTAAACGCATTTGCGCTGGCAATTTGCACAACAATTCGCTTAAAAGAAGTGGATTTTCTATATGATTCTGAAGATTAGAGGCTTCCATGGTCGCTACTAAATTTCGAACTTCCAACGCAAATGAGATAAGAGTTTCGAGTTTTTGCGCACTCACGCTATTTGAGGCACGAATCTTTTCTACTAAGCTTTGAATTATATATTCAGGTTTTCCAAACAATAATTTCAACGTTGATATAACTTGCGGAACCAAACTAGGAATTAGCAGCTGACTACTAACACAATCGCGAGCTTTTCCTTTCAGGGCGTGCTGTAAGCGTAACAAATTCTCATCGTTTGAGAATCCGCACATGCGTGTCGAATTTTCGTAGCTACTTATTAATGCCGGACACTCCTCTACTTTTCCCGAAAATGCAGGGAGCTCTTTAGGTCAGTACGTAAAGAAACTGCGTGGTCTTTTGCTAAATAAGCATTGTCTCTAGTGACAAGAGGTACTAGGCGTGTTGAATCTTCTTTGCTCTTTCTAACCTGATCAACTGTACATAGTTTGCGATTTTTATTTAAAAGTTCATATTTTTTCCGAATATAATCTAAATTCGTCTCTCTTTTCTCTTCTAACAAAAACAATTCAAATTCGAGATCAGCTTGAAAAACGCACTTGCCTGCTATATTTCCCGTTTGGCCGCATTCCGATCCTATTCGTTCTCTTCTCTCGGAAAATACTTCATCTTGTTGTTGTTTTTCGCTGTTCAAAACATTCGCCTGCGTCGGACTCGATACTTCAATGTTGATCTTTTCCGCTGTGCACTTGCTGCAGCTCCAATCCTTGGAACAGATGTCCCCGTCCACATTCACACAGACAAGGTGAAACCATTGGTCACAATCGTCGCATTGCACCATGCCATTTACACTGTCGAATTGTCCGCAGATACCACAGGCGTCTTTAATAGGATTTCTGGTCGCCACGATTTGCGTACGCGTTTCTGGTCGATCGTTTTCCATCACATTCGTGTTGTCAGCCAGACGTTTCGACAGCGTATTCGACTTCACAGGGGCCGTTTGGGTTACCTTTTTAACCTTTTGGACGGATTTTGCACTGGAAGTACTCATCATTTATTCCTTGAAATATTTTGGGTCGCAAAACAACAGCTGTATTAATTGTTGAGATTAAAGCTCGAGTTATAAGCTCTCAGTTTCAAAAGGCTCAAGTTATAAGCTCTCAGTCTTAAAGCCCAACTTATAAGACTTGATTTTTAGAGAATCAATGCCGATTTCGTTAACCGCTCCACTTTAAGATTTCCAATTTCGAAGCCAAATTTTAAAGATTTGTTGAATAATATGCCAAGTTTTGTAGTTTGCAATCTCTTTTTACTTCTTTCAGGAACAGGTGAGTATATTTCGTACAGATTGCGTTATGGAAAAACCTTAAAACTAAAACAATTCATGTTAATTAACTCAGTTCTTTTCTTACTAAGTATATACAAAACTTACTTGGCTTAGGGCTTAAATGAAAATATATTTACGCTATTTAAAAAGGAAGCGTAGGCAGCACACGTTGTCAGTTTGGCGGTCCAGAACAAAAAGGGCGGAAGTTGCTTACATTAGCTGCTTTTCCAGAAAAAATTTGTCACAGGGCTGCAATTACTCACACGGGGACGCAGGGTTTTATTTAATGAAGATTTTTGGCAAAGGGTTGCCAACAGGGACACTTCGCCATATATGACCACAGTAAGATGTTGGTTCAACGAATTTAAACGTGGACGAACATCCGTTTTTGATGAGGAGCGATCAGGATGCCCGGCAGACGTGGTTACCGAGGAAATCATTCAGAAAGTCCACTACAGAATTCTCGCTGATCGCCGAACGAAAGTGCGCGAAGTAGCAGAGGCCGTAGGTGTGTCGACCGGAACGGCAATGAATATTTTACATGATAAGTAGGCGATGAAAAAATTGTCGGCCCGATGGGTGCCGCGATTGCTCACGGTGGACAACAAGCGGATACGGCTGTTAACTTTGAAGCAGTGTCTGGAGCAATTTAAGCGAGATCCCAAGGAGTTTTTGCGTCGAGTTACACTTAGCCACAAAATTGAACGAACGACCATATTTGTCCGCATTTCTTCCGACTGAAACCTATTCCGTTAATTTTCCCTGTGAAATGATGTTGATTTGAACAACTTTTTGCAAAATATAATTCCGGAGAAAAAATAACACTCTCAGTGAAGCTGGAAATTTCAAAAAAGGAGTTCTTGGTATTTTGGCAGCTCACAAAAGTGAACGAACGCTTACGTTCAACTCCATTTACCGTTACAAAAATGAGTTGTTTTTTTGCGAATTTTTCAAAGTTTAGGAAGAGTAATCAGTGTTCTTCTGTTTTTGATAGAGTATACATACAGAATTTGAGTCTTAATCTTTAAAACTGACGAAAAGGAAGGGGACATCTCTTGATGTTCGCAAAATTGCCGTTGCACTCAAAAAGGAGGGAAAATCATATGGAGAAATCGGAAAAACTTTAAATTTGGCAAAGTCAACAGTGCATCATATAATTAAATTGCATGAAGAAACTGGCAGCTGCGAATATAAACCTCGTCCTGGTCGCCCATCAAAGTTAAACCCCAGAATGCAGCGGCACATTTGGCGCACAATTTCCGATAAGCCAATGGAAAGTGCAGTTAGTATTGCGAAAGTCATTGAAACCAATTACTATTTAACTGTGCATCCTGAGACAGTTCGAAGATGCATTAAAAAGGGTGGTTTTGAAAGTAGAATAGCAAGGAGAAAGCCCTTACTGAGTGCCGCCAATATTGAAAAGAGGTTGAACGACGCAAGGAAGTGTGAAAAAATCCACGAGAAGGATCCTAAATTTTGGGAACGCGTTATTTTTACCGATGAATGTAAATTCAATGTCTTTGGCTATGACGGTCGTGCTAAAGTGTGGCGTAAGGGGAATGCGGCGCTCCAAAGAAAAAATATAGTTCCTACCGTTAAGCATGGAGGAGGATCGTTGATGGTGAATGGCTCTATGGCGGCAAGTGGAGTCGGGATTTTAAGATTTATCGATGGGACATGAATGCTAAGATGTATATTGACATTTTAAGGGATAGCTTTCTTCCAAGTGTTGAGAAACTGAACTTAGCAGGCCAGTCCATATTGCTCGAAGACAATGACCCGAAGCATTGTTCTGCCATTGTGAAGGAATGGATGCTGTATAATGTAAAAACGAAGCTGGAGCATCCCCCCCAATCTCCGGATCTGAATGTTATTGAACATTGTGGAGTCATCTAAAGCAACAGATTCGAAAAAGGAATGTAACGTCCTTGTCTTCTCTCAAATTAATGTTGCTGGAGGAATGGAGTAAAATCCCACCGGAAACTACTCGAAAGTTGGACATGTCAATGCCAGATCGTCTGTCTAAAGTTATAAATGCCAATGGAGGTCATACAAGCTATTGAAGTTTTGTTTTTGTAAGTTAAGTTTAAGCGTTCGTTCATTTTTGTGAAATGAAGTTATTTGATTTTTTTTAATTTTTGTTAATTTTTTAATTTTTGTTGAAGAAAATGTTAAGTTTATATTTGTTTTACTTAACTTGATAAACTTTAAAAAAAACTGCATCATTAAAACTCGCAAATGTTTATGAAAACAGCAGAAATTCAAAAATTTGGGGTCGTTCGTTCATTTATGTGGCTAAGTGTATAACCGTGTATGAATCCTGGATCCATCATTACACACCGGAAACAAAAGAACAATCAAAACAATCGATTTCTCGCGGTGTCTTCCTGATGGAGTTTTTAGAAAAAGGAAGAACGTTTACTGGACAATATTAGAGTGAGTTATTGGACCGCTTCAACAAAAAATTTAAGGAGGCACGGCCGCATTTGGCGAAAAAGAAGGTGCTGTTTCACCACGATAATGCACCAGCACATTCATCCGGAGTTGTCGCCGCCAAACTGCATGAATTGCGTTTTGAATTGCTGCTGTACCCCCTTATTCACCCGATCTGGCTCTCTGCGATTTTTTCTTGTCCCCTAACATCTTGTCATCGCCGAGACAGTGGCGTATTTTGGAGAATTCGACAAATGCTATTTTTTGAGGGGTTAAAAAAAAGGCAGCAATGTTGGGAGACGTGCATCTTTATAAAAGGGGACTATGTTGAAAAAAAATTTTTTTTCAATACTTCACACCTTTAAGAATCAGACTGCTGATAGAAAAAACATACCTGGTACCTAACATATTCTTCTATACGTCTGCGAAGTATTCGCAAATGCTCAATCTGTTCACAAGCAAAAACCAAAAGTAACTTTTTATAATATCACTCGATACGTATGCGCCCGTTTAGACGTTTGGTCAACATCGTTCAACAAATTATCAGATTCCCTTTTCATGTTTCGTTCGTGTCCACACAGCCAAAATTTGTTTCGTTCAACAAATGCTTGAACATTTTATATTTCGACGTTCCCCTCTTGCGCGTAGGAACGATGTTAGAAATGAAAGAAAATTAAAGCCTGATGCATCTCTCAAAAAGGATTGATATACCGAATGTATTAAACGCAAATACAACAATGCAATTTCAAAAAAACAAAAACTTTTTAATATTGCTTGGATATGTTTTTTTTTTTTTATTTTCATCTAAATGTATAAAAGAAGAGATTGTGTAACATTTATAAGTCTTTTTTTTAAATCAAAAATAATCCTTATTGCTTGATTTATCTTATTTTTCGTTCAAAAATAAAAATCAAATTTCGAATTTAAAATTATTAAAAAGGTAATAAAATGAAAAATATCAAAAGAGATGCTAAAAACAAAAAATAAATAAAATTTTTAGCGAAGGCATTTGAACTTTTCCGCTCGAATGACAAAAATATTTGGAGCAAATGTAAAAATCGCACAGGGGTTGTTTTCAAGTTTCACGCCAAGAATATAGAGCAGGCATCTCCAAAATGGAAAAGGCATTTGTGTTAGTGAGCAAGAGAGCGAATGCGCTGAAAAAAATTTCAACACTAATTGCGTGCGCTCAATAAAGTTTTGAGTTTCCATAACTTGTTAGTAAAAAATAAAATAGTTTTCATAAATCGATGAAATATAAGATTACTAGCGTGGAAAAACTTAACAAATAACAAATATTCGGCTATATAAAGGTGTCATGTTCAATGCATTTTTCAATGTCTACCACACCGCCACAATTTCTTATCAAAAGAATACTTTTTAAATGTTTTGCGCTGCTTTGAACAAATGTATTTCAAATCTGAAAATATTTGTTCACAAAAAAAAGTTGATGGGAAAAACGATAAAAGCCTTAAAGAAATTTCTCAAAAGGATTTGGGATCATAATGTAGGCTTTGCATTCCATTTTGATAAAATATTTTTTAAGTGTTTTTTAAAAAAAGGTTGCGCAGATCCGCTCGAAGTGTTTCCGTCGGGCGATTGCTACCGACTAAAAAAAGAGCGTAAGGCATACGTGTGAAGTGAGCGAGAAAAATTTTTCTATGGCGTGGAGGTCTCTGATATAGAGGCAAAGAGAAAAGCCGAGTACGTTCAACAAAAACCATCTTCCTCTTCCCGCTAGCGTCTCTCCAACAAACTGCGTTTTGTTGAACGATGTTGACGAACGTCTAAACCGGCGCTATACGGTCTGAGTATGTACGATCATGTTTCGGAATATGCATACCAAATATACCTACACCCCCACTTTCCAAAATCTAGTCAACATAAAAGTTCTTCAACTTGTACACAAGCTTATATTCTCCGCTGAACCCATTTATTAGTGTCCGACCGAAGGTTCGGCTTCGGTAATCGGCAAGATCGGCCAATTCTTAATATTCGGCTTCGGCTGGAAAAAGCCGAATATTTTAGCCGAATATTTTTGCATTTTAATGGAAGTAAATAAGTCACGATAGATTTTCAATTGCTTCATTGAGACCTTTTACACTAGTGATTTATGGCCGTAAATTCTCACTTTGTGGGTGACTAAAGCGAAAGAATTTAGAGAAAATTTGAGCGGTGTTTTTTTGTGATTGTCAAATGAATAAAGACTGATTTTGTTTCCTTACTGTAAAATTTTTTGCATTCGGCTCGGCCTTCGGTCTTCGGCCGAAGTCTTCAACTCTGCCGAATGTTCGGCTTCGGCTTCGACTAAAAATCCACCTTCGGTCGGACACTATTATTTATCTATACGAAAGGCTTCGCTTTACACATTCGCGCCGTAACTGCAATCTTGTATTATTTAGACACGCTAGGCTTATATCCGTAAGACAATTCTTTATATATGGTACACGTCTCTGGAATTCTTTGGACCATAATACGCAGGAAATTAGCAACGCATTCAAATTCATCTTTTTATAAGGTTTAGTAAGTTTTTCTTTGTTATTCCTTTATAGTTACTATTTTATAATTAATTAACCACCCATTCTTGTATTAATTATTGTATTAGTCCTAAGATTTTCGTACATTCCACATATTTTTTATTGCTTTGTTGTTTTGATGATTATGATTAGTGTAAAGCTAACTCTAGACTATATGGAAAAACCATACATATATGTTGTTTTTCTTTGTCTCAAATTTGTTGCATATAATATGGACTTTCACAACATGTATGTTTTCTGACTACACTACGAGCATATAATGTCTCAAAAAATTTGTTTACTTGTCTATTCTTATATGCGTACAAATTAGGAAATATCTGTCAGCTCTGAACTTCTTTTTTGATAAAAATTTCAAAAAAAAGGAACTTTATCGCTTAAATAGAAAGTGTGAAAAAATGAATGGACATAAGAAAACACTTGCTGTTGTCCTATCATCACTTGTTTTTGAAAGCAGTGACGATAGTGACGAAAACGTGTACCAAACCTCACGAAAACGTCGACGGGTTTGGGTCAAAGACTGGATTTTGCGCCGGGAACAGGAAGGATTTTGCGCCAAACTGTATCGTGAACTGCGAGAAGGGGAGCTGGCGTTGTACAATAATTTTGTTCGTATTAATGTGGAAGAATTTAAAAATATTCTTTCTTTGGTATCACCGCTTATTGCTAAAATGAATACGCATCTACGCAAAAGTATTCCACCTATAGATAGGTTGCTTGTGACACTGCCGTATTTGGCAACTGGCGACAGTTTTCGTTCACTCCAATACCTATTTCGAATTCCGGCGTGTACCATTGCAACCATCGTTCCAGAGGTGGTAGATGCCTTGTATAAAGTGCTCGTTGGTGATTATCTTCAGGTTTGTATTCTAATAAATAAAAACATCTATTCGTTCGTGGCATTGATCAGTTGTATTTAATGTTAAAATTTAGGCACCCAAAACCCCAGAGGCCTGGGAATAAATCGCACGGAATTTTAATGATATTATATATGGCAGTTTCCTAACTGCATAGGTGCTGTGGATGGCAAACACGTAGTAATGGTCGCGCCGCCACATTTTGTCAGCGTGTTTTATAATTATAAGGGAACACACAGCATTGTGTTAATGGGAGTCACGGATGCTAGATATAAGCTAATATATGTCGATGGTGGTAGAAACGGAAAATTCTCTGATGGGGGCGTCTTCAATCGGTGCACTTTTGCACAGGCAATAGACGCCAACCAGTTGGGGCTGCCACCACCGAAAGCATTGCCTGCAAGGATGTTGCCGATGCAATTCACCCTAGTAGCCGATGATGCCTTTGCCCTACGTCCAAATGTTATGAAGCCTTACGGTCAGCGAAGCCTTACAATGGTGAAGAGAGTGTTTAATTACCGGCTTAGCCGAGCAAGGCGCGTAATCGAAAATGTTTTTGAAATAGTGGCGGCACGTTTTCGTGTGCTTCTAAAACCAATCCATTTGAATGCCGAAAAAACCCAGGAGGTAGTACTCGCTTGTTGCGTGTTGCACAATAATTAAATGGAAAAGAACAAAGCAAAGTATGCTCCTCCGAACACATGTGACCGCGGCAACGAACATGGCGAGTTTATACCAGGAGATTGGAGACAAGATTACCCACAATCAACTATATTTTCTTTGGAAGCAGGGAATCATGCCAGTCCATCAAGCGCCAAAGAAGTTCAGGAAGAATTTACTTCGTATTTCGTTGAAGAAGGCGAAGTAGAATGGCAATACAGTCGCATTTAAAAGATTTTTTTTTTTAAATTTTTGGTTTTGGGGCAGCCTCCGTGGCGCAGCGGGTTGGAATCCCGCGTTAGTTATGGAAGGTGAAGGTTCATTGTATGCATATTCAAGTATATTGTAAATAAATAATTTAAAAAATTATTTTTGGTTTTGTTTTACTGAATATTTTAAATTTTAGAAAAGTTTAATAAATAACCATTGTCAAATAATGGCAAAAATCATGAGGCCTTTAAAAAACAAATTTAACTTGGTTTGAAAAAAAAAAAAAAACAGAAAACAGAAAAGTAGATTTATGTACCGTCAACGTATCTTCCTCTAGCAGAACATGCAATATTTTGCGTTCGATCGATGCTGCTTGATTTTCTGGCAAAGATTGCAATTTCGCAGCAATGTAATCGCCTAAAGCCTGATATTTGTTGGTTGGTTTTGTATTACTTAAACCAGCAAGTGCCTGGGCGGCTATAAGCTTGTATGTTTTCCGACGGCAAGGACGATTCGGTTGGTCGAGAACGCTTTCGGGGCTGCTCACGCAACGGTGTAATATTCTCTTTTGGAGAATCTTGGAAAGCTGCCGCTTCAAGCTCTGCCAACACTGTATAGTCTGTTTCCGAGTTCAACTGCAAGCCATAAGAAAAAACACCAATGTGCTTTCTAAATGAATGATGCTAAATGAATAATTGCTCAAAAACTTACAATATCCATCGACGATGTCGATTGCGCCGATTGGCTCACTTCAGCAGATTCCAAAAAAAGCATCGCGTTGAAAAATCTCCAGCTTATTTTAAATTTTTCCGCCGCACCTTGTCCTGACTTTGCGTACCTGTATTTTGCCAGATTGGTGTTGAATGTAACGGGCAAATTTGCCCATTTGGCTTTGCATTCTACCGCCGGATATTTTCCCCCCAATCCTTCCTCTATTTCTTGCCAAAGGATGTCTTTTGAAAGTTTATAATTAGCGCTTCCTTTGTCCCAGAACGAACGGCGCTCCTCCAATTAGCCAATTAGCTTAAAAATTTCCTCGTCCTGCCATTCGTTTAATACTTTCGGGCGGACCTTTTTTAAACGTTTGCTTTCAGTTGGTTCCATCGTAGTGAAATGTTTTTTTTAGCACAAATTTGCTCTGATTTGCTCAGATTAAAATTGGAACCTAGACATATATCATATATGTCAAAAATTCTCAATTCTTTGAATTTTTAATTAAATGAAAACAAATGTATCGTATATGATTTCAAACAGTCTAGTCGCCTTATATGTATGCCTCGTTTGTCAAAATTTATATGTCATATTGTCCCAAATGGTGACTAGACTATAAGGCAAATAAGACAAACAAATGCTTGTGACGAAACGTTCAAATAAGAAAAAATCAAAGCAAATGGGATTTGGTCATATGCTTATTTACTGTCTAAACTATTTACGTTGGATGGTGAACATTTGTTCTTAAAAACTGACATATTAGTAGCGTTTTTCCATATAGTCTAGACTTAGCTTAAGTTGAGAGATTTCATATCTCATAACACTAAGAACTGAAATAAATGAAAAATTAAAAATGAAATGAAATGAACAAGTTCGAAAATGTACCCGATCGGACCATTTGCAAGTGTACCTCCAGTACCAGGGTCTATCAGAAAAATTCCGAAACTGCCCCAAAATCTGACTTTTTCGAAATATTTCAATGAAACTTCGAATTTGAGCATATTTTTAAGCCTCCGATCAGAATTAAATAGTGAAAAGATTGAAAAATCGTAAAAGTGTAAAAATTTCAAACAAAATTTCGTTCATTAATTTCTAAGCCTTCTTGATTTACGATTTTTCGAAGTTTTCGAGGCAAATACACGTTTAAGGGAAGACCCCTAGTATTGGAAAAGTGGGGGTGGCAAATAAATTTATCAAAAGTCGGTATATGGGGTCCCTTGGGATTTAAAATTGTCTAGAATATTCTCTTTTAATGATCCTGGTTTTTGGACGAGGCTTAAAAATTATTAAATCATGTGTGTCTGTGTGGGGAATTTTATTGTCAGGCTCGCCTGACGTTAACACGTATACTTGTTTTGGTTAATCTTGTTCCTGTACCTTTGCATTTCTTCCGCTTTCTTTTTGCGTAAAGTATTAAGCTTGGCCATTGATATTCGTTTCCTGTTTATTGCTTTTCGTCGCTTTCTATTTTCGGCTTTTTTTTTTTAAATTCCTTATGTTGTCCACTGACTTTTTGCTAGCAGCCGCTCTCTCTGCTAATGTTCGCTTTCTGCTGCTGTTTTGGCCATCTATAAGAACATACAATATTAAACCTGCATCTCACCAAAATCTAAAGCGTGTCTGAAACTACTTTGTAAGTGTCACTACAAAAAATCAAAAATATTTGGACGGTTTATGAATAAATATAATCAGTTTTTATTACGGTATCACATGAGCCATCGTGTCAGTAAGGAAAATTATTGTTTTCTTCATCAAAAATTTGGTTTTACTAAATTTACAGGAAAAATTCTCAAAAATTTGTGACCGACACTACAAGTCCACATGGTTGCAGTTTCACGAAGTTATCTTTGTAAACCATAGTCCTTTTGTACATAATTGTACATGTAACGATACATAGTTATTTAAGCTATCTGCATTATGAAAATCTGGCAATTATTTTAAAATACTCACTGTGAAAAGCGGTTTTGAAATTGACCAAAAACTACAAAATCAGATGATATTCAGAATACCATTTCGAAAGTGACTGTTTTGCCAGAAAATGGAAATGAAAAAGTGATACCACTTCGTCGCTCGTAAGTCTATGCTGCAAAATGGAGAAAATTGAGATAATACCGAGTCTTAGGCTAACCTTTCGAGAGCTTTCGATCTGTGTCAAAAGTTTACTTCTATCTTTTATAGTCTTGGAAGTATGCGAAATCAAATTTGTTCCATAAACACTTTGGTGACGAGCTTCGTTACACACGGAGAAAAAATATCACATACCCAATTATATTTTGCAGGCATTACATATGTAATTGGGTATGATGTAATTATATTTTCATAATTGCGTCCAATCATATTTTTCATTGCCTCCAATTATATATGTAATTGTATCAAATGATAAAAAAAATGATTTCAATTACATATATAATTCCGTCCAATTAAATATATAATCGGCTGCAATCATGTGTGTGATTGTATCGAATTATATACATAATTGCGTCTAATTGAATTTGAGATCCCCTGCAATTTAAAATACATTCTATATAGCAATATAAAAAGGGGAATTCTCCACGATTGGGGGGAATATATTTCACCACGTCATATTCGTGGCCCACCTGCCCCTTGGAGTGCTTAAGGGATTTTGAAAATTCAAACACGTTATATACGATCGAAATTATAAACCATTTGAGAAATATAAGAACAAACTGTAAAATAAATACAATCATATATATAATTGCATCAATGCTTTAAATTGTAAAAGTAATCAGATGTAATTACATATATGTATTCAGAATTACATATATGATAAATTTAAATGCAATTATATAAGTAATTGAGCACAATTAGTATTTTTCATTTTCTAAATATATATTTTTATTGACTCCAATTAATAATGCAATCGGGGCAAGGCTCCAATCACATATGTAATTGGTTCCAATTATATTTCGGGAACTTATTTCTCTCCGTGTACCATTGTGTTCTATATGAAAAAAATCGTGCATATAGAACAAAAACTGACTAAAAGTACTAAATAAAAAAAATTATTTTATTTTGTTCTATATGCAAGACTAAATGCATTTCGAATTAAGTTTGAAGTCTTTCCGGTTGGTTTCTTTACCTGAAACACTCTGCGTCCATTTCTCTCGGGATGTAAAACAAGTATGTTCAGAAATAATCAGCATCGCAGTCTGTATACACTTTTGTTGTCGAAGGAGTTAAGTTATGGTATTGAAGTTTGGTGTGATAAGTTTGAAAAGGACTCCATTTATGTAAGGTCGAATAATAGAAACAACCGGTTTGAGCTGTGTTCAGACGGCCACTGAAGTCACTCTTTATTTCATATATTTCGAAGACTTAAAGTTTACTTAATTAAAGAGAGGAAATTGTCTTTGACACCTAACACTTACTTCTACTGTTTACATATTATTCTTTAAACAAAATGCTAAGTGCGGTGGTCACAGAAACGAGCCGTTGAGAAGGAGCATTAAAACGGTAAATGCGTTTGATACTTCGTCAGCATATTTTTGCACTAAAAGCTTTGCTTACAATTTGAGCTACTGTAAAGCATCGTCTCTGCAGCCACTACACCTTCCCCTTTTCGAAATGATCCTGTCAATAATACATCTTCGACAGGATCATTTGCTTTTTATTCGAGCCTTAATATTAAATTAATATTATTAATCAATCAACAAAAGGAATTTGAAGTTATAGCTCTATTTACGTTTTAAAAGAAAAAGTTTATATATAAATTCGATACTCTTTGTGTATATAAACATATACATATATTATTTTTAACGAATTTAATCAGAATTGCCATTCCTTACAATAACCTTAACTTGGAGCTTAATTACTATTTATTTATGCATATATGCCCAATTTGTTGACAGAGGCTTAGCCTCGATTTAGTTAAATCTCGGCGTAAAATACAACAAACACACTAGATTTTCGAGTTAAATCGCTTAAAGTTGAGTTTTAAGTTTAAGTCTTTGTCAAAAAATTGGGCGATAAAGTAAAATATTAAGTGAGTTCAATGAGGTGTAAGTGTAACTACTCCTCCAACTATTATAACCTCAACGAAGCCTGTCCTTGTGGACTTTCACTATTTTATTCTGTTCTATTTGTATTGAACAATTATTATTACTATCTATTTCTACTACTTTATATGGTCCTTTGTAAAGGCTTTCTAATTTATGCCCAGTAGGGTTGTCTATGTACACATAATCATTCACTTGAATATTTTTTGCATTTGCGTGACAATCATAAGAGCGTTTTTGGTTCAATTTGCTTTTCTTAAGAACCTCGTTTGCATGCTTATGTGCCGTTTGCAAACAAAACTTTACCTCTTTGGCGTATGCCTCTACGTTGTAGCATGGAACTTCTCTGTTTTGAGAGAGAATATCTAATTTTGGTAGCGTTTTGCCGTAAACCAATTCGAATGGGCAATATCCATGTGTTGTAGACGGTGCTACATTATAACAATAAGTGAAGTATTTCACCCATTCGTCACAATCATGTGTATCTGAGATATACGATCTCATGTACTCGTTGAGTGTACGATGGGATCTTTCTACAGTACCAAGCGTTTGGTGGTGGTGCGGTGTTGATGTTTTAAATTCAATCTGCAACAACGCACACAGCTCCTTTATCAACTCGTTATTAAACTCAGTACCCATATCCGTCAACAATATTTTCATTGGTCCACAGAACAAAACAAAATTATCAAATATACATCGGGCTACGCTTTTAGCATGTTTGCTCTTCAATGGCGCAATTACTAAGTATTTGGTTACGTCGCATATCATTGTGAGAGCATATTCATTATCATTTATTGACCTGGGGAGAGGTCGTACAGTATCTATTAAAACGCAGTCAAACGCTTTTGTGGGGGTATTGGTTATAACCAGAGGCTCCCTAGGTTTTACTTGGGATTTATTCCTTTTACAACCATCGCAATGTTTTACAAAATTTCTAACTTGCTTTGACATATTCTTCCAAAAGTAGAACTTTCTCAGTTTTTTAAACATTCTTGTAGTTTCAGCATGACCTCCATGTATGGGATTATTATTTTTATTTTTTTCGAGCAGCTTTAGCTTTTCTTCGTCTTCGTTTATATAGATTATTCGAGGCCCTTCAATATTTTATTTACGCGCGTTTTAAATTCATCAATGCTTATGTGTGTAAATACATCATCATTTGCACATATGCGTAGATGTTTAAGTTTTGCATCGTCGGCCAATTTTTGAAGCTTTGGGAATAGTTTACCTAAGTTAACCTTCCCATTAACGATATATTTATCTACGTTCATTGTTTGAATAATTTTCTTTCTTTTTTAAAAAGTGCTCTAGGATAATTTCGGAATAGCTCGAACCTTAAATTTATAAATTTTGCTACTTCTGCAGGATTTAATGTTTCAAAGCAGTGAACTTCATCCGTAATTTTGTCTTGGACTTTGCTTTCATTTTTATTTTTGGATAGATTCGAATTGACGCTTTTTGTCCTTGATCTAGTAGTAACTTTGTTAAGCGCATGTGTTATTTCGGCTATTTCTTTAAATTCAATTCTAGATAAGGTATCTGCGCCTACGTTTTCTTTTCCCTTTATATGCTCTAAAGTAAAATCGTATTCTTCCAAATCAAGACGTATGCGTGTCAGCCTAGATGAGGGGTTTTTGAGTGAATATAGATAGGTCAACGGTTTGTGGTCGGTTTTGACCAAAAATTTCCTACCGTATACGTATGGGCGGAAATAATTTATAGCCCATTGTATAGCAATAAGTTCTTGTTCTATTGGAGCTTTATTTGATTCGCCGTTAGTTAATGCTCTGGAAGCATAGGCTATAGGCATTTGAATTCCATTATGCTCCTGACTCAATATTGCTCCACAAGCCAGTTTACTGGCATCTGTAGTGATGCAAAATGTTTTTTCGAAATCCGGGTATTTGAGTATTTTTGGATTTAAAAGAGAATTTCTGAGGTAATTGAATGCAGTTTCGCACTCAGTGGTCCATATGAACTAACAATTTTTGCGAGTTAAGCGTGACAAGTACAAAGAATGGAAAGAAAATTTGGGTATGAAACGTCTATAAGAGTTACAAAATGCCACAAATCTTCGTGTCTCATTAGAATTAGCTGGCTTTGGATAGTTCTGTATTATCCTGAATTTATTCGGGTCAGCTAAGATACCGTCTTTAGTGCATTTGTGGCTCAGTTAAGTTACTTCAGGGTTGAAGAACGTACACTTATCCGGGTGTAATTTGAGATTTGTTTTTCTACCAGTTTCGAAAACTTTACAAAGGTTTTTCATCATGTGGTTCTCTGAACATCCCGTCATAATCAAGTCATCCATGTAGATGAAAGTATTGTATGTTTCTAATCCGGAAAAAGCAAGCGCCAGCATTCTTTGAAACGAATTCGGCGCCACCTTTAGGCCATATGGGAGTCTAGTAAAACGAAACGATGTTCCATCTGTAGATAAGGAAGTAATATCGCGACATCTCTCATCCAATTTGATTTGGTGGAAGCCCGACACAGGATCAAGACAGCAAAAATATCTTGCTCTTCCTAACAGGTTGGCTGATAAGTCCCCGGTCTGACACATAGATGGCGTCGCTAGTATTAAATGCATATTATTTTTATATAGTGGCAACCTTCATATGATTCGTGTCAAAATTTGACGTCTGTAAGTCAATTAGTTTGTGAGATAGAGCGTCTTTTGTGAAGCAACTTTTGTTATTGTGAAAAAAATGGAAAAAAAGGAATTTCGTGTTTTGATAAAATACTGTTTTCTGAAGGGAAAAAATACAGTGGAAGCAAAAACTTGGCTTGATAATGAGTTTCCGGACTCTGCCCCAGGAAAATCAACAATAATTGATTGGTATGCAAAATTCAAGCGTGGTGAAATGAGCACGGAGGACGGTGAACGCAGTGGACGCCCGAAAGAGGTGGTTACCGACGAAAACATCAAAAAAATTCACAAAATGATTTTGAATGACCGTAAAATGAAGTTGATCGAGATAGCAGAGGCCTTAAAGATATCAAAGGAACGTGTTGGTCATATCATTCATCAATATTTGGATATGAAAAAGCTCTGTGCAAAATGGGTGCCGCGCGAGCTCACATTTGAGCAAAAACAACAACGTGTTGATGATTCTGAGCGGTGTTTGCAGCTGTTAACTCGCAATACACCCGAGTTTTTTGTTTCGATATGTGACAATGGATGAAACATGGCTCTATCGCTACACTCCTGAGTCCAATCGACAGTCGGCTGAGTGGACAGCGATCGGTGAACCGTCTCCGAAGCGTGGAAAGACTCAAAAGTCCGCTGGCAAAGTAATGGCCTCTGTTTTTTGGGATGGGCATGAAATAATTTTTATCGATTATCTTGAGAAGGAAAAAACCATCAACAGTGACTATTATATGTCGTTATTGGAGCGTTTGAAGGTCGAAATCGCGGCAAAACGGCCCCATATGAAGAAGAAAAAAGTGTTGTTCCACCAAGACAACGCACCGTGCCACAAGTCATTGAGACCGATGGCAAAAATTCATGAATTAGGCTTCGAATTGCTTCCCCACCCACCGTATTCTCCAGATCTGGACCCCAGCGACTTTTTCTTGTTCTCAGACCTCAAAAGGATGCTCGCAGGGAAAAAGTTTGGCTGCAATGAAGAGGTGATCGCCGAAATTGAGGCCTATTTTGAGGCAAAACCGAAGGAGTACTACCAAAATGGTATCAAAAAATTGGAAGGTCGTTATAATCGTTGTATCGCTTGAAGGGAACTATGTTGAATAATAAAAACGAATTTTGACAAAAAAATGTGTTTTTCTTTGTTAGACCGGGGACTTATCAGCCAACCTGTTAGCTGGTCCGAAATATCCTCCATTCGAGGCAAGGGGTATTTATATGTTAATAATTTTTTTATTCATTTGACGGTAGTCCACGACTAGACTCCAACGGTTTTCGTTGCTTTTAGGGAGAGCCTTTTTTGGCACAAGTAAAATTGGACTGTTTTATTCTGATTTGGAGGGCTCAATAATGCCATCTTTTTTAAGTTTTTCTACCTGTTTATTTCCGGCTTTTGTGAGTGGGGTGCTCTATAATTTTTGATGTAAACTGGGGTGTTGTCTGATAGTTTAGGTTTTTGCTTGTAGAAGTTATTGGCTGTTATTTTATCTGTTTCCAGCGCGCAAATGTCTATAAATTCTGTACATATTGTGGAAAATTTCGCTTTAATTTTTCTAAAATTTCGTTTTTTTGGTAACTATTGTCGCAATCGTAAGCAGTTTCGTAATTTTATAAATTTTCCGATATAATGCATGGGCTTGTAAGAAATCGATTTTCATTGGTTGTGTTCATTATACGGACAAAAGGACTGTTCTTTGAAATAATAGTATTGGCTACGAATATTCCGTCTGCAATTATTTGGTTAGGTATCAGTGCAAATTCTTCTTTAAGAGCAACAGATATTTGCCTGATAACCTCTGAGCGAGCTGGCAATGCAAAGAGGTTGAGAGATAGCGAATTGTAAAGCTTCACGGTTATATGCTGATCAATGCTTTCTGGCCTGATTGTGAGGTAATCGTCTTCATTCCTACCTTGATATTCTAGTAAGCATTTATATCTCTTAATGAAATCAGGTCCGACGATTCCATCGCATCGAATAGGAAAGTTTTCATTGGCCAAATGGAATTCTTGCGGTATCAGAAAATTTTTTATTTTAAGATCCGCTTCAACTCTTCCAAGCGATTTTATGATTCCAGAACCTATTCCATTTACAATTGTAGTGTAATAATTTTGAACTGGCACATCTGGATGTACCTTATTTGCTTTGATCAAAGAAATATCAGCGCCTGTATCGACAAGGAATGTAATATATTCATGATTCAAATTAGTTTTTATTTTGGCATTGTTCGTTCTTCACCACATCTACCGCCGTTCGAAAGACGAGCCCTTAGAGTTAGGCGAGAACCGAACTAATCGAATACCCTTTTGTCCAACAGCACTAGCTCGAGCGACGACGACGATGTATTCTTCAGTCATCTTGGTGCTCGTTAGAACCAACATCGCAAACAAAAAAAACGGATATTAAAAAACCTCGATCGCGAACCGCCTAAGCAAAAGACAAAAAAAAAGAAAAGGAAAAAACCACAAAAAAAATTGTAGTTGAGAAAAGAAAAAACCAAAAAAAAGTGAATTCAAAAGTGCATAAAAAAATCGCCACGAAGGCAGATCCTAATTTCTAAAAACAAGTGAATTGTTTCTTTTTACATTTATTTTAATCCAATTGCCTCTAAGGCCAAACGCGAAATCTGCGTCGTGCAACCGCCGTTCTCCAAATCCACCCTCACCGCTAACGTCGCCCAGCTCAGCCCAGAAAACAAAAGGTACGTGCTTAAAATTTCTCTTACTTCAACATTTGGCGATCCCGTGCCAGGAGCCTGAAATCGAACACCGAGCGCACACCAATCGAGCATTCTCGAGACCAGAGCAGAACACTTGTATGTCAGCTCGGTCACTTGTCGTCTTTTGTAACATATGCCGGCGCTCTGTCTACAGTGGTGTTGAAAATTGATGATCTTATGCAAAAATTAGCGAATAAATAAAAGTATTGAATTCGGGACTTGTTGTGATTTATTTACTTTATTAAATCAATTTGTTTCTCTTATTGAATTTGGGGTTGAAGGAAATTTGTGGGGTGTTGCGAAGGTGAAGGTAAAGAAATTTTGTTGAAGTACACTACGGTCGGCATTAGTCGCAGCCACGTTGCTACGGTTGTCATCCTCCAAATTTGTATAGTACTACTGAAGTGACCATTCCTTTTCTGCTGAGGTTTTTTATATCTTTTTTTCACAAAGGGCATCCAGCTCATATCACAGCCGACGGTTATTTAAGTTCGCTCTAATTCGAACGGTGCACTTAATCGAGTTTGCATTGAATTTTTACAAAAGGTTATATCGTCAGAATCGGGTTTCGTGATCAACATCCGTAAACAATATGGATCCCTTACGGCATTTTAACTCCGCGGTAGCTGAGCCCAAGAACATGTGCGATGCAGCCATGAACAGCGATCCGATGAATCAAAGCGAGCAATTGCTGGAGATTAAAATCGAACAACTGGTGTACGATTGGAATGAAGTGCGTCAAACGTATCGAGCAGCGGTCGATAAAGGACCTTGGAGTCCAGAGGCGGCCGATTCAGCGGAAATTAGTTATCACGAGTGTCGCGATCTTCAGATAATAGCCAGAGCTAGGCTTCAAGAGATGTTACGAGAAATCACCCTCCAGCATCCACCGCTGTCGAGCACTCGGGTGACTCCTCTACCTAACGACTTTCATGGAGAAGACAATTTTATCAGGGTACCACCGTGTGATACTGAAGTTTTTTCTGGTGGCTATAGTGAATGGCCGGCATTTCGAAATATGTTCACCGCGGTTTATGTTAATCATCCTCGGCTGCCACCGGTGCAAAAGCTATACCATCTGCGCAGCAAGACGACAGGAGTAGCGGGCGCTATAGTTAAAGGCTATCCGCTGTGTGGCGACAACTTTTCGCATGCGTGGGAGGCTTTCAAAGCGCGATATGAGAACAATATGGATATTTTGGACGCCCTGCTCGTTCATTTCTGTTCCAGGCGTCTTCCGGCGCAAACGATCGCACATTGGGAACAGTCACTGGCGTCACATCGAGAGGTGCCAACGTGGCCACAAATGAATGCTTTTTTGACTAAACGCTATGAAGTTGTTGAACGTCTTTCCAGCTTTAATGCATTGGAGGCTCCCCATCCCGCTGTAAAACCCGAAGTGCCTTCGACGAACGTGTTTCTTGCCCAAGAACGGACCAACGAAGTCTGCGTCCTCTGTCGCGGCAACCATCCTCTACGTCAATGTGATGGATTTCTCAAGATGTCGGTCGACGAACGTGTCCAAGGTGTTTCGCAGCACCATCGATATCTCAACTGCCTCTCGGCCGGTCATCAAAAGGCAAAGTGCAATAGTGCCTTCCGTTGCGCAAAGTGCAAAAAATCGCATCATACGCTTCTTCCTTTTCCGAATCCAACCGCTACACAAAAGGGTCAAGGATCTTCAACCACACCGACGCCTCTTCAGGCTTCCGCGCCACCGAAGACTTCGAATTTTGTAACCGCCGACGGATCCTCTACTTCGCAAGGACATGCGCACGTATCGATTAGCCATACGCAAATTCTTCTGCCAACCGCGCTCAGACACATATTGCATCAAGGAGAGCGCTTTTTAGTGCGAGCCCTTCTCGACCAAGGATCTCAAAGGACATTTATTACAGAACGGATGCAGCTCCAATTGAATCTTCCAACCACACCGAAAGTATGCAACGTATCCGGCATGGGCGCCCAATGCACTCAAGTTGCGAAAAAGCAATGCTTCATCATGCTCGCATCGCCTCGTTCTACGTTCGCGGATCAGCTCGACGCCGTGGTGTTACCAAAGTTGACAAATTGGCTTCCAGCCAAACGGGTCTCCAACATGGATCCCCAAGAGCTTTCATCGCTTGAGCTCTCCGACCCTCATTTCATGAATCCTGGCCGCATCGATATGGTCATTGGCTCCGATATTATGCCTAAATTACTACGACCTGGAGTCAAAATGAATGTCGGAGGGAGTCTTGTAGCCCAAAATTCAGTGTTTGGGTGGTATTTGAGTGGAGACACCCATGAGTCGCTCTCCGAGCTACTCAAGTCGTTTTGGGAAAAACAAGAAGTTCCAAATTCCCCTCCGCCTCTTTCAGAGGACGTTTATTGTGAAGAGCTTTATGCTCAGACCACCGTTAGGAATTCCGCAGGTAGATATGTCGTACGTCTACCATTTAAGGTCGAATTTTCCAAATCCGCTGACGCTATACTAAAGACAGGAGAGAAGACTTGCGAAGCAGCCTCTTATGCGCGACACTTATAATTCAGTGTTAGCAGAATATCTAAAATATGATCACATGCAGCCATGCTCCAACTCTGAAATTATACACGAAATTATTTTCCTTTCTTTATATCGTCCCCATCATGCAGTCATGAAGCCAGAGAGTACATCCACCAAAGTGCGCGTCGTTTTCAATGCGTCACAGAAAACCTCGTCATCCTTATACCTGAACGATGTGCTTCATGTCGGACCGGTGCTACAAACGGATCTGGTCATCCTTCTCCTCAACTGGCGCCTATACCGTTTCGAATTCAATGGGGACATCGAAAAGATGTATCGACAGATCCTGATGCACGAAGATGATCGAGCATTTCAACGCATCCTATTTCGCGAGGAAGAGACTGGACCGGTCAAGGATTATAAATTGAAAACCGTGACGTTTGGAGTCAACTGTGCTCCATATTTGGCCATTCGAACGCTTCATCAGTTGGCAAACGACTCGGCGCACGACGCTCCTCAAGCAGCATTTTTGTTGAAGAATGAAACGTACGTCGACGGCGTCCTATCAGGCGGACATACACTCGAAGCGGCCTGTACAGAAAAAACACAACTCATTCGCACGCTTGGCTCTGCGAGATTTCCATTGAAGAAGATGACCGCGAATCATGCCGAACTATTAAAGGATGTCGCACCTTCACACCTGCTGGATGCCGAATTTTTGAAATTTAAATCTGTTAGTGACGCCAAAATGCTGGGGATTCGCTGGAACGCCATTGCTGATCGTTTCTCATACAAGTTGAGCGCTCATTCTGCCGCATCGTCGACGACCAAGCGACAGATTTTGTCTGATATCGCGAAACTATTCGACCCAGCCGGATGGCTTACGCCGATCATCATCCGCGCCAAGGTTCTTATGCAACAGCTGTGGCTCGAAGGCACTGAATGGGATCAGCGTGTGTCGAATGAGGCCTTAGAACGCTGGAACGCTTTCGTCATTGATTTGGCATTCATCGAGCAAATTCAAATTCCGAGATAGGTGCACTACGATCCCACTGTCACAGTTCAGCTCCACGGATTCTGTGATGCATCGGAGCGGGCATACTGTGCAGCAGTCTACCTCCGCATCTAGAGCCCAAACCAAGTGTATGCGCACTTGCTTACTGCGAAATCTAAGGTGGCTCCGCTGCAAACTGTCAGTCTACCGCGCCTTGAGCACTGCGCCGCCGTTCTTCTCTCCAGACTAATTAAATCGATCAATTCTCAGCTCCAGATTCATAAACATCAAACGGTTTTGTGGACAGACGACTCGATTGTGCTAGCATGGCTAAAACGTCTTCCGAATGCATGGAAAGCTTACGTCGCCAATCGGATTTCCCAAATTCTGACCAATGTTAGCAACACTCCATGGCGACATGTGCGATCGCGAGACAATCCAGCTGATCTGGGGACCCGAGGGATGCTAGCTCAGGACCTCCGCGAAAATTCACTTTGGTGGCATGGACCGTCATCGCTCGTAGAATCGCCAGAGAAATGGGCTCAACTCGAAACCCCACCATCCACATCAATCAAAGAACGAAAAGAGGTTGCATTCACCGTCATTACCGAATCAGAGGACGTTCTCGCTAGATTTTCATCATATGATCGAGCGCTTCGAGTCATCGGCTATGTAATGCGTTTCTACAAACAAGCGCGAAAAGAGATGGCACCGAGTCCCAACACACTTATCCTTTCACAAGATGAGTTGAAAATTGTGAGAAATCGTTTAATTTTATTTTCACAAACATTTCACTATCCACTTGAATATCAGGATCTCAGTGAAAGAAAACCACTAGGAAAGAATAGCGAGCTGTTGTCCCTGAACCCTATGCTTGACGATGAGGGGCTCCTGCGCGTCAATGACCGACTTATTCATGCAGATCTTACGATAGACGAGAAATATCGGATCATCATACCGGCCGCCTCCACGTTTTGCCGCTTGTATTTGGACTTCGCACACAAAACGCTAGTGCATGGCGGCGCTCAACTCATGTTTCGCATGTTGCGACAGAACTTTTACATCGCGCGATTAAAACGAAAAATCAAGAACTGCATCACTCGCTGCCATACGTGCACCATCCATAAGCAACGAGTGAAGACTCAGATGATGGCCGCTCTGCCCGCTGAAAGATCAACGTTGTCGCTACCGTTTACGCATACCGGCGTCGACTTTGTCGGACCGTTTGATATCAAAACCTCCACTCTTCGAACGGCACCATATCTCAAGGGCTACGTCAGCGTATTTGTGTGTTTTGCCACTAAGGCGGTTCACCTCGCATTATGCCGCTTTCGATCAATTCGTAGGACGCCGGGGACTTCCTAAGAGAATTTTCTTCGACAACGGCCGAAATTTCATTGGCGCCGAAAATGCTTTAGATGCCGAATTCGCCAAATTCCTTTCGAGTGCTGCTGACTTTCTTCAACGGAAGTATTCCCTGCAAGGATTCGAATGGCATCTGGGCCCCTATTATGGTTTGCGTTGCGTTCGCAATTGCGTTGCGATACCAAGTTGCGTTGCGTAAATAATTCGGTATTATAGAACTCGTTCGAACAGAAGCAATGTTGCATACTATGTTTTACGGAGGGAAAAGTGTTTTCAGTGGGTAATACTTACATTTACTTTCAAACAATTGTCAAAGAACTGCATTTTGATAGAATCGCGAAAGGGTTAAGTTATGTGTTTAGTTTTGAAGTCTAAAAATTTATATAAATAAAGAGTGAAAAAATGGACTCCGTGGCATTATGGTTGGATGGAGGTTCGGAAAGGAGCGAATCTAACGAAAGACGAAATCGAAAAGGTAAATATGTGCTGAAAGATTTGCAAATAAAGATTTAATATATTTTTCTTTTAGCTTCGTTAAAAATTTTCGGCTTTCCAAAGAGGCGTGCACATATGTATTAAGCGAAATTTAAAGCGAGCTTAGAAATCCCATTCGTTCCTTTGCGATTACAGCCGAAAGGAAGCTAGCAACGACGGTGAAATTTTTGGGACAAGGTGGCTACCAACATCAAATTGGGCAAGACTTCAATTCAGGATTAGCTCAACCTACCGTCTCTTTGTGCCTGAAAGAAGTTTGTGCAGCCACCATAAATTTTATTACCATCTCCTCAAACTGCTTTTGGCTTGTTTGCTCATTTTTCCTTAAGTTTCCCTAAAATAAAAATTCTTAGTTCTCATTTTAATTTTAAAATATTTGAAATAACTTACATTTCTTTGCTTTGCTGACATAAAGTGCTACTTCTTTGCCTGTCCGACGCTAATTAATGTTTAGGTTTTTCCTCAAATAAAAATTCTTCCTTTTTAAGGAAAAAATGTTGAAAAAACTCATATTTTCTTGCTATGGCACACAACTCGTTAGCTCTTTACCTAACGAACAGAATTTGCGTTTATCGAACGGTTTTGACAGGTAGAAACGCGAACCGTAATTACTTGCATACGCAAATCGCGAAAGGGAAAAAATGAATTGCGTTTCCCGCGAGCACATTGTCGCATTTCGCGAACTATAATACCAAATGTTCGATTGCGTTCAAAAATGTTGCGTTTACGCAAACCATAATAGGGGCCCTGATCCCGCCCCACGCACCTCATATGGAAGGATTATGGGAGGCGGCGGTTAAAAGCTTCAAGATCCACTTCGTCAAGGTAGCTGGTCCGCACAAATTCTCGTTTGAAGAATTCGCCACATTGCTGGCACGAATCGAAGGAGTCTTGAACTCGCGTCCACTCACGCCAATGTCAGATGATCCTTCAGACCTATTAGCACTGACACCTGGGCACTTCCTCCGAGGAGCACCACTTACCGCTTGGTCCGAAGAATCACACGCTGATTTGCCACTCACTACGCAATGGGAGAACGTAAAAATTCTACATCACCGCTTCGCTCAACGGTGGAAAATGGAATATCTCCTTAATCTACATAAGAGAGATAAATAGAAGATGCCGCAGCCGAATTTAAAGGTGGGCGATTTCGTAGTCCTCCTGGATGCTCAGCTGCCCCCATTTGAGTGGAGAAAAGGAAGGATCGTTCAAGTGCACCCGGGGGATGATGGTCTTGTGCGCATTGTCGACGTCAACACACATTTTGGTATCATCACAAGGCCGATTACAAGACTCTGCCTGCTGCCAGTCGAATTGCCAGAAACTTTATGACTATCAGTCCTCATCCTTTCGCAACACCCCCCTTTCTCACCCTCTCATCAGTTATCATTGAATATTCGCTCATCAACACCTCCTATTCGTTTCAGATAAGCACCATGACAGAAGGTCGTGTGTCGTGTGCGACGGGGCCACGGCTTGAGCCGCTGTCGTCGCTTCCGCCGCTGGAACGGGGATAGGCGACTGTTAGCGACGCAGCAAAACAAATGCTGTTTCCGATGCCTGGAGCCGTCACATTTGAGGAGGGATTGCCGTTCCCAGTGGGCCTGCATCATCATACGCTGCTTCATCGCGAGAGCCGGTCGTCGTCGCCTGATAAGCCCAGCCCGTGGAGGCCCCAGACGGCCCAAGCGTTTAACCCTCTGCCACCATCGCGCCGCCGCCGTTCTCGTCGACGCCATCGCCGTGCCCGATTCGAACGCCATCAGTCCATAGAACGGCCTCCCATAAATAGCAACCGTCGCTCGCCATCAGAGCCGCATGAGGTGCGCCGTCGCTGCCAATCCTATGTCGATAGGCGCCGCTCACCTTCAGGTACTCGACGTCGCGGAAACCACGAGCAGCCACGCCGGCGCGTACGATTTGAACTCTCGCCCGAACGCCACACAATGTTTGCCATGGTCCCATCAAACGGTTGGGACTGGCCGGATCCCAGGTAGTCCGATGTCGCCATCATTCGGGAGCTGATGGAAGAGGTGCGAGAATTCCTGCGCAGCCGAGAAAGGTAAGCAGGAAATACTTATTGCGTAGAGCAAGGCGGGCAGTATGTTCGTTCTTCACCACAGCTACCGCCGTTCGATAGCCGAGCCCTTAGAGTTAGGCGAGAACCGAACTAATCGAATACCCTTTTGTCCAACAGCACTAGCTCGAGCGACGACAAAGATGTATTCTTCAGTCGTCTTGGTGCTCGTTAGAACCAACATCGCAAACCAAAAAAAAACGGATATTAAAAAACCTCGACCGCGAACCGCCTAAGCAAAAGACTAAAAAAAGAAAAGAAAAAAACCACACAAAAAAATTGTAGTTAAGAAAAGAAAAAACCAAAAAAAAAGTGAATTCAAAAGTGCATAAAAAAATCGCCACGAAGGCAGATCCTAATTTCTAAAAACAAGTGAATTGTTTCTTTTTACATTTTTTTCAATCCAATTGCCGCCAAGGCCAAACGCGAAATCCGCGTCGTGCAACCGCCGTTCTCCAAATCCACCCTCACCGCAAACGTCGCCCAGCTCAGCCCGGAAGACAAAAGGTACGTGTTTATGGGCCAAAATTCTTTTTAATGCCTTAGCTTCTGTCCCTGTCAATGAAATTCAGTTTTTCTGAAGGAGCAAACCAAATTAATAAAAAATTAATTTTAACAAAATATTAATTAATAATGAAATAAAATACTCTAGTCGAAATGAAAAAAAACTAATTATTACCAAAACTACTTTTTTTTTCTTCGCAAATTACAGTAACATTGTTGTCTTATCTTGTCTTGTCTTGCCAAACAAGACAACAATGTTACTGTAATTTGCGAGTAACCAAAATGGAAGTTTGGTAATATTCGATTTTTTTCAATTGGACAAGAGTATTTTATTTCGTTATTAATAAACTTTCAGGTAAAACTAATTTGTTATTAATTTGATTTACTCTTTTTCGAACACTGAATTTCGTTGACAGAGACATAAATTTAGGCATCAAAAAGAATTTTGGCCCTTATAATCCCTTTCTTTTACTTCAACAGGCATAATTATTCAAATTAAAATTAAAGTGAAAAATTTTATTTGTAGTCAAATAATTATGATGGAGGCTTTTCTATTTTCTTCGTATTCTATTTGGGGCTTCCCATCATTCCCCTTTACTGGGAGGTTGTCGCGTTTTCCGGGTTTTCTGTTGCGACTCGTACTTAGCGTTTATTTGAACCATTTGAATCGTTTGGTCTGGGTGTGTTGAACCTACTGTTATTCTGGTAATTATTTTGTCTACCTCTACCAAAACGATTACTGTTATAGAAATTATTTTAAGCTCTATGGGCTCCACTCTAATTGTTGTAACCTCGTGGATACATTTTCTCACGGCCACGCCCACGATATGTGTTATTATTTTTACCTCTGTAGAACATAACATTATAGAAAGCATCTCTTCTCTTATGTAAATTTTCCGACATTTAATTAATTTGGAATTCAAAATGGAATGCCCGCAATAAAAGGGAAGAAACAAAAAAATGGCATTTATAATTTTGCAGTTATAAGTAATAGACTTTATTTTATACTAGTTTTTTGTGGATTGAATTTTGGACAAATATGAAATTATATTTATAAAATCTAGATTAATGAAAAAAAATATCAGTAATAATTTTTTTTTTTTAAAGAAGGGGAAAATTTTTAATTGAAAAACATTATAAAAACTTATGGAAAATTTAATAGTATTGTATTACATATTTAGAAACTTTAATAAAAAGAAACACTTAGCTCAGGGCAGCTGCATGGTGTTGCAGTGCCGTAGCAACCATAGGGGAAAGAGGGGGCTTTGCCCCCCCACGCATTTTTGTTTTTGCCCATGAATAAAATTGAAAAAATAATTTTGCCCCCCCACGCAAATTGGAAAAATTATTTTTCCCCCCTCACGCAAAACAGAATTGCTACGGCACTGTGGTGTTGCTGTTGTTGGTGCTCCTGTTCCTAGTACCAATAGTTGTGTTAGCCATGAGGGTGATTTCACTGTTCACTGTGATTTTAAAAACACATATAATGAACCAAAGAGACTTTTTGTTTTTGTTAATTTTATTTATTTAGATTTTTGCCGTTTTTTAGTTTTTGTCTTTTTTCTTTTGTTTTATTTTGTTTTTTTCATTCGCGTGGTGCCAACCTTGTTGCAGCGCGCACACGTCTTTTTAAAAAGGTTTTTATTTGCATTACTCCAATTATTAATATTGCCTATATTAAAATGGCGAGAAGTATAATGTTCAATTGATCATGATTATCTTTTTGTTCTTCATGGTTATCTTTCTGTTCGGTATGTAATGGCACTTCACCATATCTGACAGTTTCTTTGTTTTCGTGAACTTCTTTTCCGATTACGTAACCGAATATTAAAATAATAATAGCATTTAATGCTTTTTTAAAACACGACATATTTAAAATTTTCTGTTACTTTAAGGCTACAGTGTATACTTAAGTTAAGGAAGGTTGAAGACCTAAGCACACCTTAACTGTCAAGCGGTTTAACAGTCAATTTTTATCCAAAACTCACGAAAATTGTTTTCGGCAGGCACCATTTGAAAAAACCTATACTTTTTGTTTATACTTTTTTAAAATTCGTGAAATTAGTGAAATTACTTAATTAAATTAATTTGAAAACTTATTTAAGGAGCGCTTAAAATTTGTACTGTTAGAATCCTTTATAGACTTAAGCTTTAATTAAGTGCTAAGGAGACCTTAAGTATGCACTGTAATATCGGGCCTAATGTGAAAATAATATCACAAAACAGAATTTGGGCTATGAATTTTTTCAAAAATTAAATCTTAACTGTTTTTGGTTTTTTTTTCTTATTTGATTTTGATTTTCACAATTTATTTCAGTTTAAATTCGTCACTTTATCAGTTTTCCTTTTTTATTTTTTTTCAAAGTTCGGCTAGGCTCAATGCCACGATCGCCATGTGATAAGTTTGAAAGGTACTCCATTTTTGTAAGGTCCAATAATAGAGACAACTGGATTGAGCTGTGTTCAGACGGCCACTGATGTCACTCTTTATTTCATATATTTCGAAAACTTAAAGGTTACTTAATTAAAGACAGAAAATTGTCTTTGCCACCTAGCACTTACTTCTACTGCTAACATATTATTCTTTAAACAAAATGCTAAGTGCGGTGGTCACAGAAACGAGCCGTTGACAAGGAGCATTAAAACGGTAAATGCGTTTGATACTTCGTCAGTATATTTTTGCACTTAAAGCTTTGCTTACAATTTGAGCTACTGTAAAGCATCGTCTCTGCGGCCACAACATTGGTATGGGGATGCACGGAGACATGAGTAGGCCCAAGTGGGCGTGAAAAGAAGACGGATGCTTTTTAACGCTGTGGCGTACTATACTTACTTCTTTTAAAACAAGTTTAAATATATGTACACATTTTTAACATCAAATTTTTTGATGGCATATCAAGTTAACATTTACGCTTAGAAGAGGTATAAGCCCTTTTATTCTCCTTAAAGGAGTCTCCATCCCCCAAAGAGATAGTGTAATCTATTTAGGATTTACTTGACGAGAAAACATCGAAACAAAGAGGACCAACCTGAAACTTAAAGCATCAAAAATTCACTGGATAATTAACTATCGCTCCCCTCTGAATATGAAGTATAAAGTTCTTTTATATAATAGTATATTAAAGCCAATCTGGTCTTATGGCATTCAGTTGTGGGGAAATTCTTGCGCACCCTCTATAAAAATAATCCAAAGAGCTCAATCGAAAATTCTTAGAATCATTACAGGTGCACGGTACATCCGTAATGAAAGCATTCACCGCGATCTGCAAGTCCCACTTGTTAAGGACGAAATCGTTCGCCTAAAATCATCCTACAATGAGAAGCTAGGGAATCACTCGAATCAGTTGGCAAGACGCCATAATAATACTACACGTCGAACACGGTTAAGAAAAAAGGACCTTCCCTCCGCTTCTATTGTTTTGGAAATATAACACCGATACTCTGTTATCGGCAACTCACTTGTGCATGTCAGACGTGTGGCCAATCCAAGAATCATACAGATTGAGGCACCTCGCTAGTAGGGGGAATATGTTCGTTCTGGATGTGCAACTTTTTTTGTATGGAAAATCGGAAAAAGACGCACATTGAAGATTTAGAAATTTTTTGTTGATTTGTATGAGATGTCGCACATTTAAGATCTAGAAAATTTTTGTTGATTTGTATGAGATGTCGCACATTTAAGTCCTAGAAAATTTTGGTTGATTTATATGAGATGACATACATTTAGGTCTTTGGAAATTTAGGAAGTTTGTATGAGATGACATACGTTTAGGTCTTTGGAAATTTTTGGAGGTTTATATGAGATGACATACATTTAGGTCTTTGGAAATTTAGGAAGTTTGTATGAGATGACATACATTTAGGTCCTTGGAAATTTTTGGAGGTTTGTATGAGGTGACATACATTTAGGTCTTTGGAAATTTTTGGAGGTTTATATGAGAAGGTTCGCATTGAGCCTCATTGAAGAGGTGAGGGGGTGGGAAACTGTGCGGTAGGAGAGCATATATAGTTCAATATGTAAACATTGGGTTAGAGCTGGAGTTGACTTATCGCTACTGAAGTCATTGAGATGAAGATAAGGCATGATTTTTTAGCCAGAACAAGTTGAAGCTTGCCTCATTGGATGTTTATTCAAAAATGTTTCAAGTTCAAGTTCAGTTCAATCAGGGGGCTACTTTTGGGATTGATTGTTTTGAAAAATTAGTACATATATGTGTGAGTATGGTGGGGGTGAGAAACTGTGTGGAAGTTTGAAGAAAAGTTTGAAGGTATAAAAATAAAATTTGTTCTATTGACGCTGTCAGTCTTACAAGTGAAGTCAAACAGATATTGATATAGTAGTAACCTTGCGACGCACAAAAATACAAAAAAGGTAAGGGGGGAAAAAAAAAATTATTTTAAATTAAATTAATAATGTCCTTTTATTTTTTGTAGATAAATATGGCGGATCAAAGTCAGAGAGCTCTGAATGCTATTAAGGACTTCGAAAGACTTAATAAAAAGGGAAGTATCCCAATTAATCAGCTAGCGGAAGGGGAACAGCATCCTATTGTTAGGGCTGTTAGAGTTCAAACAAAATTTGGAAAACGAATTTTATTGGAACTTATCAAAGGAGTAATATTTTTACCGGCAATGTTCAACGATTTGAAGGAAGAAACCTTGGAGCTATTGAAAGATTAAAGTTTTTCTCTAATTCGGAGAGGGTCTAAGCAAAATTATACTTTACACATTGTTGAAGGTATTCCAAACTCTCAACCACTCTTCATAGATTTTAACGTTCATGATCATTTGTTCAATGAAAACCTTTTTTACGCCCCACCTAATATAAGAAGCAATGATATTGAGGAAGATAATGATGATGATTATGTTGATGATGTTATAAATGTTAAGAAAAGGAAAATATTCTAATAAATATGTAAAAAATTTTTTTCAAAAATTAAAGAAAATAAATTTTGTTTTCAATTCTTAAAAGAATCTTTTATTTAATAAATGAATAGAGAAACTTATGACATAGCTGAACCATAATCTTGAACAACTTTTCTTAGAGCTAAAGAATTTTTAATGGCGCAAGCGCAAGCTTTCTTTTTTCTTGTCAACAAATTACAATGATTGTTACATGTTATATCATCTGAATCACATAGGTGCCTTATGTTTTTAAGCGAATAATTACAATCGATTTCTTTTATGCCAGAAATTGCGCACTCTGCCAAAAGTTCCTTTGCCCACATTGATTTTTCTTCGCCTTTTACATGTATTTGATAGCCTTTGAGGGGAAATTTCATAGTGAAGTCACCAGAGTCCCAATCGAGCATATGGTAGTTGTTTTTGAGCCAAATTACTGATTTTTTCTCGGCATCGTTCAATAATTTGAAATTAAATGGTGACTTTATAAGAAAATGGATATATTTTTTATCACTGAAGCAAAAAGCGACTTCCTTAAAAATGAATTGGTTATTAGTGAGTCGGAATCCTTGACAATCGAAGACAACAAATTTAGGCATTTTTCCTTTATCCGGGTTTTATTGTCGTGAACAAGCTTTTTGCTCAAAGGCTTTTGATGAAATAAATAAAATGTGCTACAAATCAATGCTTTATATTAAGTGTGCTTTACAATTTCACCAGTCATCGGTTTGTATGTAATGACACGATCATGTATAAGAACACAATATGCCGAAGTGTTTGGTTTAATGTTTTCAAGAGTTTTGAACATTATACGAATATCGAGAGCACCTGTTTTAATTTCTTCATTTTGATGCGACGTGTCAATAACAATTATTGGACATTCTTTAAACTTTTTGCAGCATAAAAGTGGGTGTGACTCAATCATGTAATAATTTTGTTGAAACCTTGCATACATTTCATATAAGAAAGCATATCGATTACGAGACAGATTTAGATTTAGGTCATCGTATGGATATGAAACAGAGTTTCAATGTACTTTTAAATCGGTTAAGCTACAGTTTGTAAACTTTTCTCCATTCTCGAAAGCGATAAGAATAAAACGAGGACGCTCACTTTGTGTTCCTACTTTTATGTTCCATGTATGATTTGTACTTTGAGGTAGCTCTGGATAAAAATAACATTCCCAACTACGAAATGATATAGGTAGAGGAATATCCTCTTTAATAGTTGTATAGATTTTCAATTTGGCTGCATCGGATAATTGAATTTGGGGAACCTTCCAAGCAACATTTAAGAGCTTTAAGTTAATGTTATCCTTTTCACTCTCTTCCGTACTATAGACAGACTTATTATTTGATCTAGAACGTAGCAAGATAAGCTCATGTTTTGAATTTATCATAATTTTATCAAAGTCTTCGGCAAAGCCCATCAACATTTTTAGTGGTACGCAAAAATTGAAATAGCCATTATTTATAGCTGGTTTAATATTTTCTTCCGGAGACCAACCGGACCAAAATAAATTATATCTTTTTCAGAGAAGATTTCAGCTTTTAATGTATTATTATTGGCCTTTATACTTAATGTAGCACCAGCTGCTGCTGATTCTTGATTTTCGTATGCGTCTAAAATATATTTCACAATATCATCGAACTCATATGACCCGATAGGAAGCTCGATTACATGCTTGCCAATGTGAAAAAGGTTATTTTTTTCATCAATATTCGGTATTGAGTAATATGTATGAAAATCAATCAGTCCACAAACATATTCCTTTTTAAGCTCTATGGGAGGAAAATAATTTTCTGTAACAATTGAGGAATTTCCAGTCAAAGTCAATGTTCTTGACATCTTGAGGGGTTGAGATAGTAAAGTAAACTGAATCAATCAAAGAAATAAAACTTCTTTTTATAAAATTTTTTTATAGTATATCATATTTATTTATCCAAGAGTTGTGACTATCGGAAAACCCCAACCATTTAACATACACTTTATCACCCCGCTTCTTTATATCTTCTCAACTAAATACATGTGAGGAAAACGTGATTTTTCTAATTCTTGTGTATAGAAAGCACCCTTAATTACATTTCCCTGATAGTCTTCTAGAATATAAGTACATGTATTGGTATTTTGAATCTTATTTATCTTGAAGATTTCCGTTGTCCAATTGGGTGTGTAACCTTTCTCAAAAACATGTTTATATTTGCTTATTCGAACGTAATCGGTTACATGAAATTTGGGCTTATTATAGACTTTCAGACGGTTGTAAATCGTTTTTAGAATTGTTGCTGCATTTAAAGAATTCACTTTATCGTGTGCAATTTTTATTGTTCTGTGCACTTTTCCATTGTACTCTTTAGTCAATTTTTGATATTCATCAATCCATTTGTAAGAACCGCGATTACTGAAGCCCTTCCACATCATATTTTTCAAAGTGTGATTTAATTGTTCAACTATCGATGCTTTCATTACACTATAGGTAGAGTAGTGATTTATTTTGTTTTGTTTCATTAAAAGTTGAAACTCTTTATTGAAGAATTCCTTCCCATCATCTGTTTGCAAATTTTTAGGTTTTCGACCGCATTCAAATACACTTTTCATTGCGTTGGTAACATCAGGAGCTGTTTTCGACTTTAACGCAACGGTCCAGGCATATTTGGAGAAAGTGTCAATGATTGTGAGTAGATAGCGATACCCTTTGTTGAATGTAGAGTAATTACCCATTTCCACTAAATCAGCTTGCCAAAGATCATCAATATCTTTGGTTATAACAGCTCTTCGTCTAAAATTTCGTCTTGCCTGTCAATGGAGCTACTCAACTATTTGATATCGACTCATCTTGAAGATGGTATTGTGTGGTTTTGGTTTGGTTTTTGAATAATGTTTTGATTAGAAATCATTGAAAACAAAACATTTTCCGTACCTTCTAAACGCTTCTCAACATATTCCATATACACCTTAAACCTCTCATCAATATCGCGTTCAATAGATTTAATTTTTTCATAAACAGTTTCAATTTCTTTATTACGGTGATTTTCATAAGCTTTAATTGAATCCTGAAATTCAGTTCGATACGCATCAAGACTTAGAATTACAAAATTTTGCGTTGCAGCGTCGCCCTTTACTATTGGATCTTTAAGATTTCTGATGCGTTTAAACTGAGCGTTGAAGCTGTGATCTCTGCTAGCGCTTAGAGTCGATTCCGTATTAAATTTTTTTGACCTGGATGTATTGTTATTATATCGACCGAATTTGTCTACGCTCATCTTTTTATTTTTCGTCGAGTTTTCAATCAATTATGTCAGCTTCTTTAAGCTCTTCAATAATTGAAATAATTTCGTTGTTATGATTATTATGTCCTGCAGATTGTGATGCTATGAGTAGTCGTAAACGATTAACCAATTCATTTGGGTCATCCCAATATATATAGTTGATTGCATTCAAATTTAAATTCATTAAACCAAATCCTTGTTTCTTCACATCTAAGTTCGAGTTTGACCCTTTACTCTCCACATCTTTGATTAAAAATTGATTAATGTTTAGATACTTGGGTCCTTTGTTTCCATTGACTTGACCACGAGATGTATAGCCACGTCTATAGGCATTAGTTTCCAATAGAATTTTCTTATACAATTTTAAATCCGGTTCAGTATATTCGATAGGATTTTTTGTGAACATTAACTGAAAAAGTCCTGGTGTTATTGTAAATGTTTCGTCACCAATTTGAACTTGATTAGAACTTTTGAGTGATATTTTTGAGTCTCCAAACATCAATTGCTTTTCCGAATTGTAATTCAATCCAAATATTCTATCTAGACTGTTTTGCTTTTCTAGTAGATCAAAATTCGGTTCATTTAACAAATTACTGACTTCTCCTTCTTCTTCTTCCATGGCTTTAATAGTGTTTGATTTATTATCATCATCATCAACGTCATCATCATTGCTATAAAATTGATCATTGCTTTCTTCATCATCATCATCATCATCATAATCTTGAACAGAATCAACACTATTAGACCTTTTTGGTGTACTAGTTTCAATCTTTGGTAGTTTATTAATGTTTTTCCTCCTTCTTTCTTTTTTCATCGGTCTTTTGAATAAATTTTTTTTGTTGAAAGTTGAAATATTTGCTTTAGAGTTTTTAGCCAAATCCTTGACTATTTCATTTTTAACTTTAGTTTCTGAAAGCAAATCCTTAATTGGAGCTGTGATTGGTAGAAAAGTTTTTTCCAGACTTTCTGCTGCGCTTAAATCATTAATTTTAATGGCTTTGAACTTATCCCTCAAAACTTTTCTTGTCTGAATAATTTTGGAAAGCAATTCATCATCCATGACTTTGTTGTTGCTACTGATAACGCTCTCAATGAACTGTTTGCATGAATGGTTAAATTATTAATGAGATCATTTAAGTGTCCATGACATCTTTATATTATAAATTTTCCTCAATTTAATTGCCACTTCCGTGGCGTAGTGGTTAGGACTATGTCGTTGTCATACATCTATAGGCTCAAAGCGAGATGTTTAACTCTCGACACAAGTAGAAACTTTAGAAAATCCTATTTATTCTCTTCCTCTCTCTTTCACTGTAATTTCTACATTGCAATTAATCGGGAAATAAGTGATAAAATATAACTCTCTATCTCTCTCTCTCTCTCTCTCTCTCTCTCGAATAGAGAAAAGAAAAAATAAAATTGTATACAGTTTAAAAAAATATATTTTATTAGTTTTCAATCGGGTACAGTAGTTTACAGTTGTAATAATACATTGACCATATGTAAAACTGTATATATGTCGTTTGGAAAAACATATTTGCTACTGCATCGTGGATATACTATTGCTTTAAGGCGTAGAATAAGTCGTGATATTTGCAATATTGCATTCAACTCATCTTGATGACTAGTATGATTGTTGGTATGACGTAAGCATATTAATGGACAATTAGGTGACCAGCGTATATGTTCTGCTAGAGGATCATCATTTATTTTCCATTTACAAATTTCCACTGTGCAAAAGTAACATTTTGCAATATCTTCACTGCCAGTGTAAAACATTCCAAAATGTGCAAGCCTTCTTGTATCCATCCATCCCAAAGGCCAATTTTCGAAAGTTTTTAGGCGCTCGCTCTCATAGCACATTCGATCGGTCATATCCAAAGGTTCAACATTCTTTACACTCTGGATTGATGGTGGCCAAAATGAGTCTGTTCCTCGATGAACAGGTCTGCTTATTGTTGTTGCTGTTGAACAGATCTGCTTATTGAACAGGTCTGTTCCATAATAAACAGGGCTGTTTGCTGTCGATGAAGAAGAAGAAGGATGACTATTGAACTGATCAGATTGTTGCTTGACTCCAAACATTGTTGTTGAACTGCTTGATCTGTTTTTGAAACTGAATATTTTGTTGTGCATACACTTTGCTTTTATAGATGAATAAATATGTTGAACCCTTTTCTAGATCGTCCACTATTTAATGAATCATCTTTGCTAATGACGAGAAACCCATATTTATCCTTCCAACATTCAGTACAAATTTTTTAAAAATCTTGAAATGACTTATCAGTACCAACACGATCATTATAAATATGTCTTATGTTCGTTTCATCTTGCTTAAACATGATAATTAAGTTTGCATTGTCACGAATCAGATGTTTTGGTATTCGAGTATAAGTTTGGCATAGATAAAAGCCATCAATATTCTTGTGCCGACCCATACAGAAATAATTTCGTATATTGTTCTGTTTTTCACATGCAACATCATCGAAGATAAAAATAGAATCTGATTTTGCTTTTTCTGGAGCTAGAACTTCTTCATTATCTGAGAAGGTGTAAAAGCCCATTCCTTTTATTGGCTTTATAAGTTGTTGAAGATATTGATATTTCGGTTGATGCAATGACTTTGAATACAAATATACATTTTTAAATCTAAGACCATTGGGACTTTCAATAAGACTCAGCATAATGTTGGTTTTTCCACAATTCGATGGTCCGACAATAAGTGCACGTATTGTGTTTGGTAGCAATGAACTATAACGTATTTGTGACAATTTATCATTTGAAATCGTTTTTAGGTCTAAATTTTTCACCGAAATATTCATTTGTTGTCTTATGAAACGCATTTTACTCTTTTAACTAACAACAATGATATAAAAGCGATTCCTTTTATACTTTTTTGTTCAGAACGCTTTTGACCGTTGATTTGTGTGCTATGCAAACAAACAAAAATTTATAAATGCTTGTTAGCAGCAAAAAAAACTATTTAGTCGTAAACGTAAAGCCGTTGGAAAAGGATTAATAAATAACCTTATTAATAAACTGCCAATTGAACTTCATTTACCAGGCTATCATTTTTGTGGACCGGGAACTAAACTCGAAACACGTTTAGCAAAAGGAGACAAGGGTATAAATCTTTTGGATTCTGCATGTAGAGAACACGATATTGCCTACTCTAAATTCAAAGACTTACCTAATCGCCGCATTGCCGATAAGATTTTAGTTGAGAGAGCTTGGGAGAGAGTAAAAGCTCCAGATTCGAGTGTCGCAGAAAAGGCAAACGCTTGGTTTGTCACAAACGCAATGAAAGCCAAACTGAAGATAGGTGGTAGTCTTCGAAAAAACAATAATCGAAAACTAAAGACTGTGAAGAACAAAAAGAAGAAATTCGGTACTAAAATTTTCACTACTGCAATAAAAAATGCTACAAAAGTTTTAAAAAATGCAAAACCAATTGATATGAATGATGCTATTCAAATTGCTGAGAAATCTTTATCATCTACTCTTAAAAGGAAAAATCGTAAAGTTCTACCTCACATAATCCCTGTACCAAAAGTGGGTGGATTTTTACCATTAATACCAATTTTAGCGGGTATTGCAAAACTTGGAGGAATAGTATCGGGAGGCATGTCGATTGCAAATATGATAAAAAATATAATATCTGCAAAGGATAAAAAGCCCAAGGAACCTGTTGCCATGGGAAATGGGCTTTATTTAAAACCCTATAGAAATCGATATGGTTTCTATCTCCAGCCTTATTCAAGAAACTAATTAGCACTCTACCCAAAAGAGCCCTAACCGAGGTCGACCTAAGAAAATATGCCGCAAACTTGAAATCTTTCAGAGGAGTTTTTATGCGACATACTTTACCAAGACGTCCTCATAAGATTGAATGTGGAATAATTAATCTGGATTCATCAGATGTAGATGGTACTCATTGGGTGCATATTTTAAAAATAATACTGTTAAGGAATATTTTTATAGTTTTGGTAACCTTCCACCACCGAAAGAAGTTGTTAAATATCTCGGTGCAAATAATTTAAGATACAACTATAAACAACATCAGCAATACAATTCATATAACTGTGGTCATTTGTGTTTCAATTTTTTGTATTCACAATCATGCAACAATTAAATAAAATATCAATTTTAAATACATAAAAAGTTTCTTTTATTTATAATTTGATAATATCTGATAATTATAAACCATTACATATTCCATTAATTCAATATCTTTAACAATACTCATGAGTTCGTCATCATATACAGCAATCTTATAGTGTCCCCAAGCATAAGTATTTTTTTATCCTCTTTAACAAATCTTTTATCATCATTGTTACTTAAAACTAATTTCGTAAATAATTGTGTATAAATTTTATGAAATTTTGATTTTAAAAAATACATATCGCGAACATAATATTTATCTTCTAATAAACCTAATTTATAATCATTAATACTCAATTTATTGAGTACGCATCAATTAACACCTTTAGACTTTTTTATTTCTTTCGTATCTGTTATATCTAAGTAATACATTTTGGGACGTAGACCCACAAATTCTCCAATTATTTTTCCATTAGCTTCGTCTTTCATCATTCCTAATATTTTTTTATTTTTTAAAGGTAAATTATATGGATTTTTGGGAGGATACTCGGACGTATCAAAACGCAAATCAATATCTTTGGATATATCTGAATAAAAGTCATCCGTCTTTTTTGTGTATATAAAGGAATCCGTATCCATATAATTTAGTAAAAGGTTTTCATTATATTTGGGTTTCATATAGTCGTAATGGAAATCATACATTAGAAATTTCGATAACTCGAGTACAATAAAACCTAAATATAACGGTTTATCATATGAAACATGATCCCGATCTAATTGAATTGCTATCATAGAGTCGCTGAAATGTTTAACGCTGCGAAATGTTGGATGTGCTTTAAGAGCACGAGCATCTAAATGTCGTCCTCTACTTTCCCATTCACTCACATTTTTTATGTTTTTCCTTTTATCTACATTTTCCATAGATTTACCGTAAACCGAATTGTTGAGAAATAAAAAAAAATTCTTCTCAAAATCACTCTTAGAAAGCGTTCTATGATGAGTATTTAAGTCAATGTAGCTCTTTAACCAAGGTGACTGTTTAAACTTTAAAACTCTATGGACTTTTATTAGTTTCAATCCATTCTTAATACATTGTTGTAGCACTCTATAGTGAATGATATAATTTCATTTATCTGTTAAGTCTGTTATTAGTTTCGATGTTCTTGAACCACTAACTTTTTATTTTCCGCACAAGAAAGAAAATTATTATGATTGTTTTTTCTTGGAGGAAAGTGGACTGTAATTAGAATGCGAAATTGAATTTGTCTTGTGCAGAGCATCAATCAAATTCACCAAAGAAAGAAGGAAAACCTTGTATTAGAAAAAGACAAGAATTTATATTTTGAGCGAAGGAGCGCTTTATTACCTGAATGGTTGGAGTGGAGAATACAACTGAACTATCAATTTCAGTTGTCTTAAAGTTAGACTTAAAAACTAGGAAATTGATTGGAGAGTGAACTAATAGCGGTCTCCGTCTTTGAAAGCTTCTCTTTCTAATTCTCTTAATTTCTATCGAACGGAGATATAAAATTGGTGTGCGTCTGTTGACATAAACATTGCCGCCCGCCTTGCAGGATACTGCAAAGAGTATCGAGGTTAAAAAAAATGGCACCAGCTATTCGACGCAAGTCGCAGGAGGAGAATGAAAGAGAAGGCTCCAAAGACGACCACCACGGTCATGAATTCTGGAAAAGAAAAATATGATGTAAGTAACGTTTGCATATGTAAAAGGCATTCAATTGTATTTCAATTCAAGATGTGTATATTTCAAGTTTTTTTTTTGCTAGTGGAATAGCTATGTTAAAGCTAGTGGAATAGCTATGTTGAGGCTAGTGGAGTAGCTCGGTTTAATTTAATGAAATTCAGACGAATAGGTGCCGGATATTGCCCAACCGAATACGGTGTTTTGGCCAAAAGGTTCATTGCCTTGGGCCCGTCGGATACCTTCGATCATGATCTTCGGATAGATTTCATTACCTAGGACGATTGTGATAGGACTCGCTTGGAAAAATAATGGATCCGCCAATATTTGATTCCGATAGCATGATGCTAACACGGAGCTCACTGCTTGAGATGGAGATCGCACCGCAAGTTCCTCATGCACTTGCAGGATGACTTCCATCTTGACATTAAGATCATGTCGTGCACGTAGTGTTAAGGAGCAAATTTTCTCGGAGCCGAGCGGAGTGGTAGGAATCCGTAAGTCTCGGACTAAGTTCGCATGGATGCGATTGATCGGGCTGCATGCATCTATTAATGCCCGAGCGAAATGGTAATTATCACCCAGTTGGATGCGGATCTGAGCGGTCGGAAGAAGGATGGCCGTCTGGCGGTGTAACAATTCCGCTACTTCGACTCTTCGGAGGGAAGTTTGTCGAGATAATTGACCCAAGCGTTCGTGCATGTGAAGAAGAGTGTGGTGCTTTTCCTTACAGTAATGACAGCGAGCAGTGCTTCTGCAAGTGCCAGTGGAATGGCGATGCGCTAAGCAGTTTGGACAGTATCGATGCAGAAGCACTGCCCTCATACGTTTTTCGGTATTCATCGCGATGAATTTCGTACAAAAACGCAACGGATGCGCTCTCTTGCATACCCGGCATGCATATTCGCTCTGATGCGGATTCGATGGCACCACCTGAGGCATTATTGTCTTGTCGTCTATGAATATACGAAAAAAAAATGATCTCTTCAGACGACGAACACGAGAGCAAAGAGGAGGACAACACACTTTGGACAATACGTATTACTATGCCGGAAGGCTGACTAATTTAACAATAGGACGTGTAATAATACCGCGTTCTGTGCGAACATCCGCGACTCGAACGTGTTTATCCTTTCCGGGATATACTTTTATTACGCGACCGAGGCGCCATTGCATCACCGGTAAGTTTTCGTCACGAATAACGACTAAGGAATCTACTTTTAAATCTTCCTTTGCTTGTTTCCATTTAGTGCGCTTATGGAGTTCGGTCAAATATTCGTTCTTCCACCGAATACAAAACTCTTGGTGAAGGGCTTTTAGACGTTGCCAACGATTAATGATTGATAACGGGTTTTCATCAATATGAGGTTCTGGAGGAGCAAGCAAAGGTCCACCGGTTAAAAAGTGACCGGGTGTCAACGCGGCGATATCATCAGGATTTTCCGACATTGGAGAAATAGGACGCGAATTTAAGCACGCTTCGATTCGAGTGAGTACCGTCATAAATTCTTCGAAAGTTAATTTGCAAACTCCAATTACTTTAACAAAATGCATTTTAAAGCTTCGAACACCGGCTTCCCAGAGACCACCCATATGAGGCGCTCCGGGGGGATAAAATGCCAAACAATGTTGTGACACATCTGTTGAGCGAGCACCGCGTCACGAGTTGCGAGCAAGAAGTCGGAATATAACTTTCGAGATGCACCGACGAAATTTTTTCCGTTATCGGAGTACAAATGGCTTGGACAACTCCGCCTAGCGATAAATCGGTTGAATGCTGCTAAAAACGCGGGACTGGAATGATCGGAAACTGCCTCTAGATGAATGGCTTTGGTCGCAAAGCATACAAATATACAAACATATCCCTTGGTTATTATCCTAGATCTACCAGCAACACTTTTGATGTCAAAAGGCCCGGCGAAGTCGAGGCCGGTGTGAAAAAATGGTTTTTCTAACATTGTGCGTTCAGGCGGCAGTACTCCCATTAATTGGGATCGGACTTTATGTTTATGAATAACACATGTTTTACAATTATGTATAATCGTTTTAATAAGATTTTTCACTTTGGGTATCCAAAATTGTGTTCTTATTAAACGCAGGAGTAGTGAGTTGCCACCATGCAAAGAAATTTCATGATGAAATTTTACCAAAAGGCGAGAGAGTTGGCAGTTGTACGGAATAATAATCGGATGACGTTCATTATAGGATAGACTAGCACTAGCCGCTAAGCGGCCGTTCACACGAATTAAATGTTTTGAATCAAGAAATGGATTTAAACTTAACAGCGAACTAGTTGACGTCACGGATTTTTTCTTTAGCAATGACATATAATCTATCGCGTATGCCCGTCGTTGCGCTAGCTGAAGAAGTAGGACTTGAACATCTGAAATTTCGTGACTATGAAGATGTACAGTTTTAGCTTCGAATTGGGATCGAGGTTCGCGTTTTTTTGGCCACGTCCGGTTCAGAAATCGATTAACGTATGCGAGGACTCTAACTGCTCTAGAATAGGTAGAAAATCTTTCCAGAATATCTTCCTCCGAATCGAGAGTGCCTACATGAACTCGAAGAGGCTTTTTCTCCATATCGGTTTCAAAGGGAACAGCTGATTTATGATTTCGCCAATGAGCCAGGGGTAATGGAAGCCACGCGGGGCCATGCCACCACAAGTCGTTAACCCTAAGTTCCCTAGCGGTCACGCCTCGACTTGCCAAATCTGCAGGATTTGATTCGGAGTCGACATGGAGCCATATCGATGGGCCTATACACTGTAGAATTTTGGAAACCCTGTTCGCTATAAAATTCTTCCAATGGCAGGGGGGTTTTTGGAGCCATGCAAGGACGATGGTCGAATCTGTCCATAAAAACAATTTTTCTTTATGGAAAGGTAGGTGATTGAAAAAGGCCTGAATCATTTCAGCGAGTAGGACGGCGCCACACAATTCCAACCGAGGCACAGACAATGTCTTAACGGGGGCTACTCGACTTTTAGCTGTGAGCAGGTGGGAGGAAATTTTATCGCCTAACTGCACGCGGACGTAAATCGCTGCTGCGTATGCTTTTTCGGAAGCATCACAGAATCCATGGATTTCGACATCACCTTCAGGCAGATATTTAACCCAACGCGGTGGCTTCTATGTTCACTTCGGAACATCGGGGAGAACCTATTAAGATACGACAAGCTTTCATTGTTTTGGCACTCACCGAGGCCCCTACTCCGGTTATACTGGCTTTTATGGCATGCGCTTGTAGTTTAAGTTTTCTTTGGATTTTTTCTGAAATAAAAGTTCCTTCTGACCCGGAGTCTAAAAGAGCTCTAGCGAAACAAATGCGATCTTCGTTTTGTAATTTAATAATGGCGGTTCCTAGCAAAACACTCTTCGTTACAGCGGCCAAACACGTTTGAATGGTTGTATCGGAGGTTTCTGCGATTGTTGCAATTTGCGTGGAATGCGTTTTTTGCTGAGTGGAGCCACTACCGGAAGAAACATTAGAATTAGGTTTTGCATTAGAAGCACCCGAGACCGATTCCCGATGAAGCAGAGTATTATGTCTTTTATGACATGTGAAACAATTATGGTTGCTCTTGCAATCCTTAACAGCATGGGCACGCGCGAAACAATTAATACAGAGACCTTGTTTTCGGATAGCCGCGAGACGATCGTCGACAGTCATTTTTAAAAATAGCGGACACGTTCTAATCGTATGCTTTTCTTTTGGACAAAGCTTGCATGGTGGTGCTGAAACATTCGCAGCGTGTGATTTAATATTTTTTGAATTCGAAGCATCGGCTTGTTTTTGAGTGGTAGACCTAATATCACTAAGTGTTTCTAGCGTTTGATAGCGACTGGTCAAAAAGGAATCGAATTGTTTCCACGTGGGTAAAGTGTCTTTACTGGACAAGGATTGCTCCCAAAGAGCGAGAGTGGTATTGGGCAAACGCGTGGAACAGAAGTACACAAGCATGGAATCCCATGTACTAACATCTATACCTTGCAACCTTAATGCGGACAAGCAACCGTTGATAGCGCTTTGCATCTTCTTCAGCGCACTTCCCGATTCTGCCTTAATAGGTTCGACGCCAAAGAGAATACGGTATTGAGTGTTGACAAGGATTCTTTTATTCTCAAAACGATCTTTCAATGCTTGCCATGCGATAGAAAATCCTTCGTGAGTAAGCGGTGCCGTTTGGATAATTTCTTTAGCTTCCCCTTTTGTCTTTTGAAGCAAATGGAATAATTTCTCAACCGGACTCAACCGCGAATTTTGCCCGTAGAGAGCATCAAACAAATCACGGAACGAAGGCCATGCCGTATAATCACCGGCGAAATCCGCCATGTCACACGGGGGTAATCGAACGCCACCATGCCTATCGATTGGCAGAGTTGCCACGGGAGCGGCCTTCACTTGACTACGATCCTCAAGTGTATTCGTCCGCTCAGTAATAGCAGACAGACACCGAACGTACACGTTATATGCAGACTGATATTTCGATTTAACTATAGGAATAACTTGTCGTGCACGCCCTTTAGCTTCCGTGTCCTCAGCGTCATCTTCTTCGATCGCTTGGAGGTACTGGTCATATTTGCTCTTGACCACCTTCCACAAAATTCGAACTTCATCACTGTGAATGTCTAACGAAGCTATGGAATGCCTAGTGGGCTCTATGCTATTAAAATTCACTTCGAATTCGACTAAATTATCGCTGGCTCGAACAAATGCGTCAAACGCCATTATGTTTCAAAAGTTTCCGTGAGAAAAATAAATCGAATTGAAAACGAGGAAATAAATTGAAATGAAAACGAACAAGTCGAAAAAATTTCACGTGTGAAACAAAAAAAATTGTGCAATAATATTTTTTCCCCGCACTGTAATTATACACAAGTGTCGTGGAATGAGTTCGTTGCTTTGTTTTTGTTTGCGTTGTAAGCAATGCTTTACTTTCAAACGTTCAAAAAAAAGAAATACAAACAATGTAAAAAATCGGAAGCAGAGAAAAAAATTGAGACGCTACGATGCTGTCTTAAATGCACCGAATGGAATCAGCTGTCTTCAACGGAGAATGATGACAAGAAAGAGAAAAAAAAATCGAACGCTTCTATGTTAAAGAAATTGACCAGCAACTTGAAGTCACTGACCACATAAATTTTGCCTCGGATTTGTATGTAATACGTATGTATGTAATAGAACGACAAAAATTAATGCCGATAAGCTGTTCCACCGCGCGGAGCTTATGTATGTGTATGATAGTTGCACAAATAAGACTCGATATTACAGCCTTAAATGCACTAACACTTCGAACTAACTTCAATTATGAAGCTGCGAACAAAGAAAATCAGGAAAGAGAAGAGTCGCGCGTTGAAGGAAAGTCAACCAAGGTGACTAATTACGATATGTATGTATGTATGACGGCACTTTCGCGGAATCTACGGAATCAGAACACTCGTACGTATGTACGTATGTATATTTTTCTTTTTTCGCGCGCGATCAAGAAATGTATATTAACAAAAATATAGGAAATGCTTTTATAATAATGCTTTTTACTTTTATCTCAAAAAAAAAACTTTTTTATCAAATGCACTTTTCTACCCACACATATGCAAACGTACCTTGATTTAATAATAATTGAAATTGAAAAAAAAGCGCTGGATCGCTGTGATGACTCTCTGTCTTCAGGTTATTCCGACCAAAAATTTCCGAATATATCCGGCTCGAAGGACCAATGTTTTTTCTTGGAGGAAAGTGGACTGTAATTAGAATGCGAAATTGAATTTGTCTTGTGCAGAGCATCAATCAAATTCACCAAAGAAAGAAGGAAAACCTTGTATTAGAAAAAGACAAGAATTTATATTTTGAGCGAAGGAGCGCTTTATTACCTGAATGGTTGGAGTGGAGAATACAACTGAACTATCAATTTCAGTTGTCTTAAAGTTAGACTTAAAAACTAGGAAATTGATTGGAGAGTGAACTAATAGCGGTCTCCGTCTTTGAAAGCTTCTCTTTCTAATTCTCTTAATTTCTATCGAACGGAGATATAAAATTGGTGTGCGTCTGTTGACATAAACAATGATAATCATGAATTCCTTGGGGAAAATCTAAATCTACTTCTCAAATATACCCATATGAAGCATCTGAATCTATTTCAAATATATTAAAACTTTCAATGTCTTCTACCCATTCAAATTCTCCAGTAGGTAGGTACTGAGACATTGCCCAACCATACAAGTTGTTCGCATCTAAGTATACAATATATTCAGATGGTTTGGTGGAATCAAAATCAGGCATATATTTGTTGTTGGCTTTAGAATGTCGTTTTGAACATTGGACAATACCACCTCTGATTTTTTTTTTAACGAAATCATACATACTTATATCTATAAATAGTTCGAGTTCTATTTTTGTTGATTTCAACATTGCATCACAAGATAAGCCCGGAATAGTTATGTATTGACAAGGATCCAACTCATAGATACTTTTACATATTTTTCGAAAATTTTCTAAGATATCGGTTAGGAGAAATACATCTGTTTTTAAATAGAGAATCATGTAGGCTTTCAATGATTGGCAATTTAATGCATTCCATACATTTACAGCATGACTATAGTCCTCAATAGAACACTCACTATTATTTAGTATATTGAAAAATTTCTCACGGGGAAATAGTTGATTTTCTTCAAGACGTTCAATTAAATCTAAATATTCATAGGGACCCTTTCTTTAAAGTAAAGAAAACTGTTCAGTGTTGGGCTACATTGATCTGTTAGGTTACGTTAGGTTAGGTTGAACTGGATGGTCAGTGAGACCCGACATAGAACCAACGGTTCCGTAGCCATGCCAGTGTAAATTTTGAAACGGGATGTCGTTGAGTATAGTTTTTGAGGACGCATGCTTACCGCAGCATGCCAGTCCTCTTCGCGAAATTAAGGAGAGTAGAGAGGTTATACTCCGTCATACACTCTGAGTCGATGATCCAGGGTTCCCCGAACAGTTGAAGTCTCGTTCTGGCATAAGCTGGGCAGTGGCAAAAGATGTGCTCGACTGTTTCTCGTGCCCCAGGTCTAGAGCATCTTCTGCATTCGTCGGAGTCTGCCAGATTCAGCTTAAGGGCATGAGCGCGTAGAAGACTGTGACCGGTTATAATACCTAAAATAGATCTGCAATCTGTACGAGAGAGTGTAAGAATATAGTCAGTGTGGTTTTTGTTGAAGGTGGGCCAGAGCCTCTTTGTTTCTTTGCAGGTTCTGGTACAGTTCCACCTTCTCTTGGCTGTATTAAGCAGTTGCTTTTCTATGTTGTTCTTAAAAACGATCATAGGTAGCGGTGTTTTCGTAATACTTGTTTCTGGAAGACGGACCCCTTCTTTTGCCAGAGAATCCGCTTTTTCGTTGCCCTCAATCCCGATGTGTCCTCGGTAGCGGTGTCATAGGTAGCGGTGTTTTCGTAATACTTGTTTCTGGAAGACGGACCCCTTCTTTTGCCAGAGAATCCGCTTTTTCGTTGCCCTCAATCCCGATGTGTCCTCCAGAAAATTCTGACCTTTCTGTTTACACTCAGATTGTTAAGGGCATTCCTGCATTGAAGAACAGTTTTGGATCTGATATCCCCAGAAGTTAGCGCTTTGATCGCAGCTTGACTGT
>CM035806.1:69198576-69203576 GCA_020466095.1 Chlorops oryzae
AGTATTTTATCAAAACACGAAATTCCTTTTTTTCCATTTTTTTCACAATAACAAAAGTTGCTTCACAAAAGACGCTCTATCTCACAAACTAATTGACTTACAGACGTCAAATTTTTACACGAATCATTTGAAGGTTGCCACTATATAAAACTAATATGCATTTAATACTAGCGATGCCATCTATGTGTCAGACCGGGGACTTATCAGCCAACCTGTAAGTCTTTCTTGCCTACTTTGAAAATGGAAAAGAAGTGTGAGTAAATGTCAGAATATGAATGAATTTAGATCGCATGTATAGAAATTTTTCTTTTGCTCTTGAACATACTTCTTTTCCCGATAACCATCGAAAAAATTCAGAGATCGTAAATAACTGTTATGGAAAAAAAGAGAGGCAAAAAAATCATCACTGTCAAGACTTCGGAGGCTGAAGATTAATATATGGAAGGGATCGCATTGAAATTAACTGTCGAAATCCGTGATGATATTAAATAAAAATCCTAAAATCCAACTTAAACAGTTATTTTTTAACTGAAAAGAAAAAAATTAGAATGAAAGTCTTAAAAAGAGATTTTTATTTTTCGAGCCAAAAATAACAGTTATTGAAGATTTTTATTTTTTCAGTCCCATTTAACTGTTATTTTGCAACTTTTATTTAAAAGTCCGAAAATAAAAGTTATTTTCGGATTTTTATTTTTTCAGTTGAAAATAAAAATCCTATTTATGTTATTTCTAAAATAACGGGTAAAATTAATTTTTGTTTCTTTCAATGCACAAAAAAAGACATAAAGTTTCATATAATTAGGTGTTTTTCCCGAAAACTGAAATGCTGCCTGTCATAGCTTAGGGGATGCGTATTGGCCTAACACCCGAGAGACCAGAGTTCAATCCTCAACAAGCGCAATCAGCAATTGTTCAAAAAAAATCTATAAATAGAACCAAAACGAGACGCAGAGAAAAATAAAGAGAAGTGAGCACACGACAGCGAACAGCGCTCTGCGATGACAATGTCATTGGTGATGGCCTGTCCCGTTTGTGTAGAAATTTCACTAAAAGTGTCTTACAAATTGTCAGGGTATCGGCTCCGATGTCACGCTGAAAGCATAGCTGATGTCATGCGAACTTTTCCTGCTGGGGTGTTATAATTGTATACCCCATATCATCCAGCCACGGAAAACAATGAATTGAAATAAAATAAAAAATCAAAATCATATGCATATATCCAAGGCTAAGCTTTGACTTTAAAAGATGCTGCGAGCTGGGTATACCTAAAATAATTAATTTCGAAGTGTTTGCATTCTAAAAAAATCCGTATAGAAGTTTTCGGGAAAAACACCTAATTATATGAAACTTTATGTCTTTTTTTGTGCATTGAAAGAAATAAAAATTAATTTTTCCCGTTATTTTAGAAATAAAAAAGGATTTATATTTTCAACAGAAAAAATAAAAATCCTTAACTAACTTTTATTTTCGGACTTTAAAATAAAAATTGCAAAATAACAGTTAAATGGGACTGAAAAAATAAAAATCTTTAATAACTGTTATTTTTGGCTCGAAAAATAAAAATCTCTTTTTAAGACTTTCATTCAAATTTTTTTCTTTTCAGTTAAAAAATAACTGTTTTAATTGGATTTTTTTTTTAAAAAGTTTAAAAATATTAATTATTAAATAACCTTTTTAATATCTCTTATAACAGTTACGGTCCCTGAAAAAATTAGAGGTGATAGCAATTTTTACTTGTTTCGCTACTTGTTTCGATCTGAAACACGTAGTTTCGAAGTGTTTCGGATGTCAAAATTTTTATGGCGAATCCAGTGTTTCGAGCTGAAACACGTTCCGTCTGAAATTTCGACACAATATATTAGGAACAGAAATGGCATGAAATTAAAAAAAAAAAAAAAAACTTAGAACGAACATGAGGAAAATTGTTAAAAATTCAAAAATCGCTAAAATTGTTGTTATTTCAAAAATCTACCAAAAATTGTTAAAAATTGTTGTTTTAACATTTTAACATTTTTGACAAGCTCTACTTATGAGTGTGTTTTAATAACCTATTTTTCCTAAATTGAATTTAAAAAAACAGTATAACATATGTACCACCAATTTAAGTAAATTACGAGGATTTTGAAAACAATTAGAAAAAGCATGTGTTAATATAATATTAACACTTTTTCCATACATTTTCAGCATGGGACTACTTTGAATAATTAATTTAAAAAACAAAAAGTTCTCAAACCCAAAAAAAATTGTTTGCGTCTTATTTGGAAAAGTTTCTGAAACCTATGGGGTACCAAATGAAAGGAAATCGATTGAGGATTGCGGAAAAAATGCAAAAGAATGGTGTTAATCGGACACTTTTCATACCAAAATGGCTGCCAAAGTTAAAACATTTAAATTTATTTTGTAATTTTTGACTTTGACCTTTTATTTCTCCCACAATTGCTCAAATTTTTACGATGAATTCAATTTTGCCTTAAAGCTCACACAATTGGCTTTTAAAGGGCATAACATTTTTTCTTTTACAGTACACCAATATGTTGGTAGATTTTTTTTTCTCGAATTACTGCCTAAAAACTTTAAGGCCCTATAACTCGTCAGGGGTGCATTTGGGACCCCCCCCTCCCATACGATTTTTTGTTCGTCGTGACCTCCCCTACCATCCCTGTAAAAAAAAGCACTCACCTACGGGACACCCTGTATACAAGTGAAAACTGGATTTGGAAAATCGTTTGCTTTTTAATGTCAATATACAATACTGGATATGAAGGGTATCTGTTGACATCGTGCATCTTATCACAACTCTGTTCACTTCGTGGATCGTTTCACGCACAAAACGATTTAATATTGGCCTACCTACTTCGTCAAAACCTTGTGCTCACACACCATAACTCCCGGCTGGGATGCTGAAGTGCGGACGTTTTTTGCTCTTGTTTATAAAAGAATCTCTTATGCGAATAAACCCTGCAGAAGATTGGGGTAAATTGGGTCTCTAGCGAGTAGTCCTCGAGTATAGGAAAAAGAACCAGTGCACGAGTATAGATACCGAGAGTAGAGACTAACTAGTGGCACGGTAAACGAGACACCTACAGTTCAATTTTGCTTCAAAGTTAATGTAACAGCGTAGCAAACTTTAAGTCCGATAAATCGATAGTGTGATGGTAGAGTGTTGGCTTAGAAATCTGAAGGGCGCGAGTTCGATCCCTGTCGTAGGCGAAAAAAATGTGGAAGAATGGTAAAATTCAACAATACAAAAAATTGAAAATAAAATACACTGCTTGTCTGACTTCGCCTTTGGTGCATTGACGTCTCAGAACTTGTTCAAAAATTTCTATGAATCTAGAACCCTTTTTATACCCAGCGTAAGCGGGGTATATTAGTTTTGTGCGAATCTTGTAACAGGGAGAACTAAGCTCCGGAGATATAGACATATATATATAGAAATGATCAGGATCGAAAACTGAATCGATTTAGACATGTCCATCTGTCCGTCCGTCCGTCTGTCCGTCTGTCCGTCCGTCCGTCTGTCCGTCCGTCCGTGGTCGGATCTCCTCCGAGACGGCTGGACCAATCAAGTCGAAATTTAGCACACAGGTATATCGGGATTCGAGTATGATCCTAAGTAAAAATGGGAGACATCCGCCCACTGCCACGCCCACAAATGAATATAATGCGTTTTCAGTAAAATGCTTGTAACTTGCGAACCACTCAAAACATTCCATTGATATTTGGTGTACTGGTAAAATACGAAGAGGGACATATCCTGGAAAAAAATGGACGCCGCCCTCCGTGAGCCACGCCCACTAATAAGCCCACAAATAAGGGCTTATCGTAACTTGTGAAGTAAAAGGCGTAGAAGCTTCAAATTCGCACCATAGGTTGACCAAGGCGAATGAAAGGTGTAGGAACAAATTTTTTGAGGCCCGCCCACTGCCACGCCCACAAATGGAGATTTTTCGTAACTTCCGAAGTAAAAAGCGTAGAAGCTTCAAATTCGCAACATAGGTTGACCAAGGCGAATGAAAGGTGTAGGAAAAAATTTTATGTGGCTCGCCTACTGCCACGCCCACAAATGAAGATTTTTCGTAACTTCCGAGGTAAAAGGCGTAGAAGCTTCAAAATCGCAACATAGGTTGACAAAGGCAAATGAAATTTGTAGGAACAAAAATTTATGTATCCCGCCCACTGCCACGCCCACAAATGAAGAATGTTCGTAACTTCCGAAGTAAAAGGCATAGAAGCTTCAAATTCGCAACATAGGTCCACCAAGGCGAATGAAAGGTGTAGGGAAATAATTTATGTGACCCTCCCACTGCCACGCCCATAAATAGAGAAGTAAAACATAGTACGCTCATAACGTCGGGACGCTGGGTATTTCAAAGTCGGGCTTGACCGACTTTAGCTTTCTTACTTGTTTTATTTTTTATTTGCATTTTATTCTTCTTAATTTTTAATTTTGAATAACTAATCCAAAAAAAAAACAAAAAATTCGCTTTGGCGAGAATCGAACCCCGGTCTTCCGGGGCGTGCTGCAAATGCTCTACCCATGCGCTACTTCAGCCCTAGCCGTTGCCTTTGCTAGTAACGTAACATATGAAATGTACTTGATTGGCCCCATAATCTCTACTTCTACAGCAGGGCTGTCGGAATTACTACAATTGTAGTATTTTACTACAATTTCATCACCCTTACTACTATACTACTAAAATTGAAATATTACTACCTTTCTCTAAAAATGCAGATCTGTATAGTAGTTTACAAGTATCCGTCAAAAATGTTTTCTTAAAAATGAAAAAAGACAGCTATAAAATATTTTTTTTTTTTAATTTCGTAAAATTTACTCGGATACCGTAGTACCATTCCTGTTCCATCCAGGAAATAGTTTTTAAGAGAAGTGCATTCGTTAAATATTGTATTTCCAACCCATTTTATTTGATTACCTAAAAGTACTAAAAAGTTCCCATAAATAAATAAATATTGAAAACGACAGCACTGTTCTACAGTAC
>CM035806.1:69208576-69326076 GCA_020466095.1 Chlorops oryzae
ACTGTTGGACCTGCAAGGTCACCTTGCCTGTAACATTGCGTAAAGTACAATTCGAACGTCATCACCAAACGCGAATCAAGTGAAATAGCGAGAAGCAAGAACCGCGCTTGTGTTGAGCAAAGTGTTGCTGTTGCTATTTTTATTTTTCCTTGGTCTCTTTTCATCAAATTGTCGCCTGATCGAAGAAAAAACAAGTAAGAAAGCTAAAGTCGGTCAAGCCCGACTTTGAAATACCCAGCGTCCCGACGTTATGAGCGCACTATGTTTTGCTTCTCTATTTATGGGCGTGGCAGTGGGAGGGCCACATAAATTATTTCCCTACACCTTTCATTCGCCTTGGTGAACCTATGTTGCGAATTTGAAGCTTCTACGCTTTTTACTTCGGAAGTTACGAAAAATCTCCATTTGTGGGCGTGGCAGTAGGCGGGCCACATAACATTTTTTCCTACACATTTCATTCGCCTTGCTGAACCTATGTTGCGAATTTAAAGCTTCTACGCCTTTTACTTCACAAGTTACGATAAGCCCTTATTTGTGGGCTTATTTGTGGGCGTGGCTCACGGAGGGCGGCGTCCATTTTTTTCCAGGATATGTCCCTTTTCGTAGTTTACCAGTACACCAAATTTCAATGGAATGTGTTGAGTGGTTCGCAAGTTACAAGCATTTTACTTAAAACACATGATATTCATTTGTGGGCGTGGCAGTGGGCGGATGTCTCCTATTTTTACTTAGGATCATACTCGGATCCCGATATACCTGCGTGCCAAATTTCGACTTGATTGGTCCAGCCGTTTCGGAGGAGATCCGACCACGGACGGACGGACAGACGGACGGACGGACAGATGGACTGACGGACAGACGAACGGACGGACAGATGGACGGACGGACAGACGGACATGTCTAAATCGATTCAGTTTTTGATCCTGATCATTTCTATATATATATATGTCTATATCTCCGGAGCTTAGTTCTACCTGTTACAAGATTCGCACAAAACTAATATACCCCGCTTACGCTGGGTATAAAAAAAGAGACCCTTGCTTAGGCTAGAGGGAGCAGGAGTTGCGGCTGGCTGCGTGTTAAGGTCTTCTGTGTCGAAAAGAGGGAGAAGAAGAAAGACTTAGGAATTTAAGCTATATGGGCCAAAATTCTTTTTAATGCCTAAACTTCTGTCCCTGTCAATGAAATTAAGTTTTCATGAAGGAGAAAATCTAATTAATAACAAATTAATTTTACAAAAAAATTTATTCATAACAAAGTAAAATACTCTAGTCGAATAGAAAAAAATCAATTATTACAAAAACTCCATTTTGTTTACTCGCAAATTACAGTAACATTGTTGTCATCTCTTGTGTTGTCTTGGCAAAAAAGACAACAATGTTACTGTAATTTGCGAGAAAACAAAATGGAGTTTTGGTTATATTTGATTTTTTTCAATTCGACTAGGGTGTTTTATTTTGTTATTAATAAATTTTTTGTTCGAATTAATTTGTTATTAATGTGTTTTGCTCCTTCATTGAAACTGAATTTCATTGACAGATACAGATATTTAGGCATTAAAAAGAATTTTGGCCCATATATCGTTACCTTAATGTCGAAAGGCCCTAACTAACAAATTTAGGATTTTACAGGAGAGAGAAAAAATTGAATTAAAACCAAATAAAAAAACCAAAAAAATATTACAATTTTGGGGCACAGCAGTAAGCTCTATTCGAAAGTTCAACTCAGTGGGGCCAAAATTGTGAGATTTAGCTACCACAATAGATGTCAGTTAGGGCTTTTTGTTTAAAGAAGTGCCTTAAGTTAGTTAGGGATTTTTGTTTAAATGATTGTAAATCCGTTATTTTTGATCTCAGAACCTTAATTTTTTGTATCATGGTCAATTTGGGGGCGGTATCTCGAAATATGCAAAAAAGCGAATTTTGGAAAAAATGTTAGTTGGGGCCTTTCTACATTAAGGTAACGATATGTTAGTGTAACAACGTCTTTTGTTCCAGAGTTAGCGCTAACTACGAGGGACGAGGCGAATTTTGGTATACGTAAGTGGAATTTTTTTTTGAATTAAGCTTAAAGTAAAGTAAACAGAAAAAAAAAACGTAAACAAAAACAAAAGAAAAAAAAATGCTCATACAAGTGAAGTAGCAGAGCAAAACAAAAGTTGAGAAGATTGTAATTGTTTATTTGTTATAAATTAATTAATTTTTGAAATGAATATAATATTAAGTTACAACTTAACTAAAGATAATGTTTTTTTGTATACACATTCCTAAAGCTAAGATCAGACTATTTGGTATAAAACCAAATATTTTGTTAAATTTATTTGATTATTATTTGACAAAAACGAGTGTTTGTTATTAACAGCAAACAACCCTATCACACACGTTTCAAATTTGTACATATTTTTATCATTTTTCTGTTTAGTCAAATATGAACAAATACATTTATGCCAAACACATTTGGGAAATATTTATCCCTATATCACACTATTTGGAACAATAGTGTTTGGTACAACATTTTTTATTTGGTGTTTTTGTGAAAATTATTTGGTATTAAATATTAAATTAAAAATATGAAATACAAACAAGACGATTCGTTCAAATCACGTACGTTGAGAAAAATGTCATCAAAAAGCAAATATGCTGCATGTATTTTTGCTGCTTCTTGTTTATTGTTGGAAGAAGCGAAGAGGATGAAGTACCAACAAAGAAAAGGACAACTTGGGTAAAGGAATGGGTGGAAATACGGAAGGGTGCTTTGCAAAATTGCTGCCCGAATTGCGAAGCACCGATTCCTTCGAATGTGTCCGAATTACTACGATTTTTTATTGGCTTTGGTTACTCCCTTGATAAAAAAAGAGGAGACCAAAATGAGAAAATATATTTTTGCCCGCGAAAGATTGGTATTGGCGTTGCGATACTTTCCTTCGAAAATATCTTCAATTTCTTTCCATGCAGCTTCTCGTTGATTTCTCATGCGATATTCTTTTAATTGAGCATTCCATAAGCATTCACGTACCTCAACACATGATATAAGCTTTGAAATGCGTCGTCGCTCCATTCAGCCAACACTTCCTTTGTCGATGGTTTTGCACCTCTACCCTTTTTTTTCGGTAAAGCAACATCACAAAATTCCTCGCTTAAATCGCTATTATCCATTTTACAAACAATTCCCAATTAAATTAAATGATTAGCAGGCGAACTGTCAAAATCATTTGACTGTATTTGCTATGCAGGAAAAATTACAGACCAAACAACCAAACACAATCAAACAGTCTCAAAATATTTAGTGCGATCAGAACGTACGCTATTACACTATTTGGTAAAACTCCAAATAATTAGTGTATTTTTCTTTGCTCAAATATGAACCAAACGCGACCAAACACCAAATACAACCAAATATATTTGGATATCACACTATTTGCTAATGTTTGACATTGAAAAATACCAAATATTTGGCATTTTACCAAATAGTCTGATATTAGCTTTATTAATTAGAATCTTTAAATTACTCTTAGCCAATCCAGTCGCGAAGGAATGAATTCCTTTTTGGTATGATAACGTGAATTAAGAAAAATGTGAATTAAACATCTTGGAAGATCATATGAATTGAAGTGAAAACTAAGTGAGTGCCTTTGTGGTTGGGTGTGGAGATAACTTGTTGCAAGTCTCTTATGGATGGGAATTGGGCTGAGACAGAGAAAGCAAGCAACATCAGAGCTTTCTCAAGACTTGAGTCAAGAATTTTTTTATCTATTATTTTTATTCTATTTGACAGTTCGTAAGAATTTTTTTGGCAGTGGGCGGGCCACATAAATTATTTTCCTACACCTTTTATTCGCCTTGATGAACCTATGTTGCGAATTTGAAGCTTCTACGCCTTTACTTCGGAAGTTACGAAAAATTTCAATTTGTGGACGTGTCCTTTTTCGTAGTTTACCAGTACACCAAATATCAATGAAATGTGTTGAGTGGTTCGCAAGTTACAAGCATTTTACTGAAAACACAATAAATTCATTTGTGGGCGTAGCAGTGGGTGGATGTCTCCAATTTTTACTTCCCAATAAACACAAAAACGAGGACGATATCGTAACGATATCGAGACGAATTCGAGAAAACCGAATTTCTCGATATCGCGATTTAGGCTCGCGACAATATCGAGACGAGTTCGAGAAGATAGAATTTCTCAATATCGTAATTTTGGTGTCGCGAAGATATCGAGACGACTTCGCGAAAATCCAATTTCTCGATATCGTTATTTTGGCCTCGCGAAGATATCGAGACGAATTCGAGAAAATTCAAAATCTCGATATCGTGATTTTGGCCTCGCGAAGATATCGAGACGAGTTCGCGAAAATCAAATTTCTCGATATTGCGATTTTGGCCTCGCGAAGATATCGAGACGAGTTCGCGAAAATCAAATTTCTCGATATCGTGATTTTGGCCTCGCGAAGATATCGAGACGAAACATTTTTAGCCCAATAAATATTAGGTGTAGTAAAAAGAAATCCATTATTTTTGCATTAAATTGAGGGCTTTATTTAAGATAGTTAGAATGACCCGATTTAGGTCAAATATGCGCCGTTTTGTTCGATAACTTGTTGCCATTTTAAAGGTAATTTCATTATGCCTCTCTCATAGAAGCCCTCGTTCCTATTAGCAAAAAATTGAGACAGTCGAATTTCAGAAGCCTCTCTTGAAGCGAATGTTTCACCAGCAAAATTGTTCGCCATGGACAGGAACAGATGGTAATCACTTGGTGCCAGGTCCGGACTATAAGGTGGATGCAGAAGAACCTCCCAACCAAACTCCCGGAGCTTCTGGCGAGTCACTATCGATGTGTGTGGCCTGGCGTTGTCCTGATGGAACACAATAATACAAAAACGAAGATTATATCGCCACAAATTTGTTACGAATTTGAGAAAAACGAAATCCTAGAAAGTAGTTTAGTGAACTCGTTTTGAACTCGAAACACATAAGGGAAACGAAGAAAAATAAGTAGGACCTAATAAACACAAAAACGATAGCAAGTTCGAATCGAATTCGTAGAGCGCGAATCGCATTAAACGAATTCGAATCGAATTCGATTCGAACTCGTTAACGTTTTTGTGTTTATTTGTTTATTGGGTACGAAACTTTAATTCTCGAAGGTAGTTTTGTTAATTTGTTTCCAAATCGAAAGGCATTCGAGGTAAATAAAGAATCAAGCTAAACTTATAAACGAAAAAAAGTCATTCATTTCAATTCGGCGAAGACGGCGTAATGGGTAAGCAGACTAGAAACATGACTAGAAATCAGGAGGTTCGGTGTTCAAATCCCACAGCCGGTGGATTCAAAAGCGTGGTTTACCAGCCGTTTTTTTTTTTTTTTTTAACCGAAAATAGTATTATAATAAGACTGTTATTTGAATTTTACATTAAATATAAAAATTAATGATTTTTTTGCTAATCGTCCGTTAACGATTCGAGAACGATGAAAATCTCGATTCGCTATAACCAGTTTCAGTCGAACGAAAAATTCCCTAAAACATGAAAAGATTCGTTAAGCTCTTGTTAAAATCGCATCATATATGCCGTTTGAAATCATCGCGATGGCCAATGTGCATATGCACCTATAGAAAAATAAAAGAAATACTTCTCAGCCGAAACTTGTCGTAAGTACCTACTTCAGCCCATATTCTGAGAACATAAATAACAAATTTAAAAAAAAAAACTTTCTCTTAAAATCTTCAAGTAATCTTACATATAAAGTAACGGATTTTGTACTTTTTCCAAAAATTTTAAACATTCTTCTGCTTGTTTGGATCCTTGGAGCTTCCCGGGGTAAATCGTTCGTCGTGGGACGCGGCTCAGAGCCGTTGATGTCGCTTGTCAATAACATAGACTTGTAGAGAGCTGAAAAGTTGTTATTTTAGTCGTCGCTTATAGAGGAAGCAAGCATCTTTGGTGACAACAGCAGCCGACGACGGAACGAAGACAGACGACACGGCGCGATGCGGCGATTGAACATCAAAAGGACGAGCTGCTTCCTTAAGAAGACTGTTTTCCTTAATACTGAAGAATGTGCGAAATTGTGCACTTTATTTTTATCAATTTTTTTATTTTATTTATTTTATTATTGTATCCATACCACATATATAAATTTATATACAGGGTGTTCCATACTAAAGTTTTTTTCTTTATGGAGCTGGTAAAGGGAGTCATTGTCAAAAAAAAACAAAAAAAACCTGGCTTAAACTGTTACCCTGAGGGGATTCAAGCGAAAGAAAGAAATTTGAATTGGTTTCAGAAAAAAAAATTTTATTCAGTTTGGCTCCAATTGTCAGGCCTTTTTATGCGTATAAAACGTTCTTTGATTTATTTGTAGTTTCGAGGATTTTTTGCCATCAAAGTGAAAAATTCGAAATTTTCTTTACATTTTATGGCTTTGGGAGCCTTTGAGTTATAAAAATGGTCTTATTAACCAATATGTGGTACATTTTCCTTAAAACTTCCTTTCAAAATTTTCACTTTAATGGCAAATAAGCCTTGAAAGTGGAAATAAGTAAAAGAAAATTTTATACGCATAGAAAGGTTTAACAACTAGCTGTCATAAAATTTTTTTTCTGCGATGCAATGTTTTGGCGTAAAATTGTTTTTCTACAACTTGTGCAAATTTCTTTCTTTCCCTTGTAACTTCACAGAGTTACATTTTATACCCCCTTCTCGTACGATTTTTTGTTTACAATTATCCCTTTACCAACTCTATGAAGAAAAGTACTCTAGTATGAAACACCCCCTATATACATACATATTTTTATATATACATTTTTTTCGGGCGCAAATTTAAGTCAAAGACACGAAACAAGTTGGGTAGCATTGCAAAACTTAAGAACTTCTCGAACTGTTAAGTCACTCAGTCAGTCTTCGAGAAATTCCCTCTGAGCAAGTTGAATGCGTTTATTTTCGTGCTTTTGAACGAGGCAAAAACGACTTACAACTTTGAATCGCCAGTGCTGTTCGTCGAGGATACTCGAATGTTCTACTCGAAGAGTTCCCCCTGAAGGCGACGTCACTGGAACGCTTTATTGCCATTGAACTTGCTCGTAGGTATCTTTATTGAGAGGAACATAGTCTGTGTATGGGTTATAAATTAAATGCATGTTGTCATTGAGGCGAAATGCTTCGCTTCAGTTGCACCAGCCATACTGCTAGACGGCGTATTAAAGGCACCAAAGCAATAGCAATTCGAACTTTCACAAAAAAAAGTAATAAAAAATACAGAAAGGAGGAAAACATTCTAAGAGCTTTCATCTGCTTCTTTACGATGCGTACGTGCCATGCCATATCTTTTCTTCGCTTCTTAAAGTATTTCACATCGCATCGCATCGCACCGTACCGACTGCTAGTGCTTCGCAGACTCCTTCGCCGACTTCGTAATAAGAAGTAATTTTTTAAGCTCCGTGTTTGTCGCTTTGCGTTCATGCGTTTGTGCGTTTAGTGGCTTCGAATTTCAAATGACTTAAGTCAATAGGATTTTTAAATGAAATTGAGTTGCCATTTCATGTCCTTATCGTAACCGCAAGAAATGAATTTATTTCATTTGACGGAAGCATGATGCAACTTTTGGGATTACGTAAACCTCGAACGATCCCATCGTTGATACCTGTGTCTGTCCTAGTCTATTTCAAACTAATAAAGTTTCCGCATCTTTTCGTGTATCTAGTGCGGGAATATCCTGAAATGGCAGCCAACCATTCAGCCCGTTAGCCAGTCGGCAAGCAGGCAAAGGCAGTCGGCATCGGTTTTGCATACGTAAGCGGTATCCAAGGTATCAACAAAGGCAGACAACGACGACAACGACGACAACGACGACTACGTCCAAGGCAATGGTGAAGGGGAAGAGGGGAATATGACGACATTGAAAATGCTTGTCGAACTTGAAAATTATTCGATTAAGTGCATTTACCGGCAGGAGACATTGAACTGCAATCAGGCGTAGTGCCACGGCGCATTCTGCCGGTGTAACTTATCTTTTGACCGAAATCGAACCTTTCCTTTACATAACAGAGACACACATACGCGCTCACACAAACAATAGGACGTACTATATGTCGTCTTTTCGCCTCGCACAACTCTCCGGGCTTAAGCTATTTTCCTACTTAAAGCAATCAACGTAAATCTCAGTTGCGCGTCTGGAGCGTCTAACAATGGAAATCAGTAAATCCTTGCTTCCTCATCGAATAGCTTCTGTCGATATTTCTTTGTTCGTAACAATGAATAATGTAATGTAGTCCCAGCAGGTAAATATACCATACCTAAATTTTCTCCCGCCCCCTCCACAAAGCTTACACAACTCGCTATTCTCCATCTACCCAGTTACCCCAATACGTGCTGTCTGGCCTGCTGCTATATATTTTGCCGTGTTATTATCGGTTTTAGTCTTGTTGTGTTATCCCTACAGCTATGGACTGAAATCAATGCGAGTGGTTTATCGTTGTCATTGTTATTGTTGTGTTTTGCTGTTTATACCCGACACACTCTGTGTCGAGGGTATATTGCGTTTGTGTGGTTGTGTGTAACACCCAGAACCAGTCGAGATAGACCATACAAAATATATATAGAAATGATCAGCGTCACCAGAAGATTTAGACATGTCCGTCTGTCTGTATACAGTTATCTTATCGAAGGAGTTGAGCTATCTTGACGAAATTTGGTATGCGTGCTCACGGCGACATGAGTAAGATTGAGTTCGAGAATGGACCCGATCGGACCATTTTTAGGGGTACCTCCAGTACTAGGGTCTGTTACGAAAATCACAAAAACTGCTCTAAAATCAAAGTTTTTCAACATATTTTGATGAAATTTGGTACTTGAACATGTTTCAAGGCAAGTAATACGACTTTCAAAAATTTTTAAATTGCGCGTGGAAGAAGGGCGTTTTTCGAAAATTGTCCCCTACACCCGAAATTCAAATGGGACTTGAACGAAATTTGGCACTTATGCTTCCTTTAAAATCCTCCCAAAAAATTTCTTTGGTCGGTCTATTATTAAGGGTACCTCCAGTACTAGGGTCTGTCACAAAAATCCCAAAACTGCCTCAAAATCGAACTTTTTCGAAATATTTCAATGAAACTTAGAATTTGAGCGTATATTTGAGCCTCCGATTAGGATTGCAAAAATAAATGGAAAAGTGGGCGTGAAAAAGGGGCGGTTTTCATAAAGAAATTTAACAAAAGTCGGTATATGGGGCCCCTAATGGCCTGAAAAATCTCTTTTATTCTTTCTTAGTGGTCCCGTTTTTTGGGCGTGCTTCAAAAATTATTTAATCATGTGTTTCTGTGTCGGGTATTTTATTGTCAGGCTCGCCAGACTATAACACCCTTACTTGTTTTATTTTAAACTGCTATGGTCGGTCTTCGGCTACAATTTCGCTAGGAACCAGAATTTCCATTCAATTTTTGTTGCTGTCATCCATGTTGTTATTATGTTCTTAAGACATATTTATCGTTGAAGGTAGAATTTCATGTCTATTTAAGTGTTGTTTTTGCGCTGCCCTTAGACGTCAATGCGAGATTGAGTCTGCGAATAAGTCATTTAAAATTGCTGTGCGCGACACAGTGCAATGAGTTCACGCAAATAGAGATAGAAAAAGGAATATGCCAACAACTACAGGGGACATGCGATAACTCGAGCTAATTAAAAGCGGCAATTTTTTGAGATATCGAACTGGATCGAATTATCAGACGCACATTTTTGTTGTTCTAAAACAAGATTTTCTGCTTGATTCGTTCATTAATTTATATCCAAACTATCTAGGGTTGTATAAGTAAGGTATTACTTTACCCAATAACAACGAAAAATTTTTGTTTTTTCGTTTAAGGGCCAAGGTACAATAGCCCGAGAGTAATGCGTGCGTGCGAGGGAAAGTGGGAGAAAGAGATACAGAGATATAGAGGGAGAGCGAGACAGAGACTGTTTCACGCACGACTCTCGGACTATTGTACGTTGGCCCTAACATTTGTTAATTAAAAAATATTTTTCACCAAAGTAAATACACGTGAAATCAATTCTCAATCGAGCAATTAAAGGTGCTTACCCGGACTTGTCAAAGTATGATGTTACATAATTATCAACGATAATAGTTATAGGTGCACATGAATTATGTGGGATTTTAGATTGAATTTGCATATGGGTATTTCCAGAAAAAAGTAAACTTTTTGTCACGTCCGAACATATCTAATTGCCTTTCTGATCGGCATAAATTCTTCATAAGTATAAAACTCCGGAAGAGCTGCACGATAATAGTTAGAATCAAAATTATCATTTTCCACATTCTTCAATTCGGGACTTAAAATTGATAAAGTAACTGTCACGTCCGTTTGGAAATACCCATATGCACATAAAACGCAGCGGTACAAAATAAACAGTTGTGTTGTAGTTATAGAACTTTTTATCTCAGTTCGAGTTGTACAGCAATCAATGAGAGAAAATAATGTTCGAGCTTGCACGTTTTGTTTATTCCACTCCTTGCGTGTCGACTGTATATACTTTTCACTTCATGAATATGAACTGAAAGTCTTGTCCTGAACAATCAAGCATCCCCAGATAACTATTTTTTCAGTGCTGAGATCCATTTTTTGGAAAGCTCTCTTTCAGACCACTCCTTTAAGCTGTCAATTGCTTAAGCCGGGAAGTCGCACACACCGTTTTCGGCGACGAAAACGAAATTCCATTCATTAGCTCCGAAAAAATTTCTGGTACAGAAAGAAGCGGCGAAATTCAGAATCGAATTACCGCCGATTAGCAACGAAAAAATCGCCGTTTGACGACGGAACGAAAACAACTTCAAGTAGGTTCTTTTCGGAGCTATAGCAACGAAATATGTATATTTTGACAGTCAGTTTCATTTATTTTATTTCAATTTAATTTCGTTGTAATTTTTATGACAAATGAAAATAAAATTTTCTTTGATCTTATATCAATAAATTTCGAGGCACTCTATTTCACTTCAATATGATATGACAGGCAAAAATCGGTTGTTTCGGTTTCTGATTTATGTCGCTACGCTTCTAACGAAACGAAAACTAACTCAGGAACGAAACAGTGACGAACAACAACGATTTTCAGTTTTCGTTTTAGTTTTCGTGGCCGAAAACGGTGTAGGCGACTTCCCGGCTTTAAAAGATTTTTGAGTTGTCTTTCAGAAATGTATGTATGTATGCAAGTTGAAGCATGGGCATATACGCAAGGAATAGTATGGAAGGTTCAAACCGCCTTCGAAGCCATAATCGGGTATCATAATGGAACAAGAGAAAATTCTGACGACATCTAGTACTGTAACGCTAGGAAACTGCCCATTAATCCTCATATGAAATAATAAATCAATTAAAAATGTCATTATCACTTTACATAACCTACAGTCATTAAGTGTTCTCACTTTTGGTTTTTTGTTTTCTGCCACTGTGCAAGGGAACCAATTGGTTTTAATTACTTAATTAATTCTTGTAATGAGGTGATAAAAAATATATTGAATGGAAATAACTGAACTCTATTTGACTTGTGATCTTATTAGGATATAGATAGCTTTTACTCACCGCTTCGTTATGTTCACCATGATGGACGCCAAGTGGTATTGCATCGGTTGCCAGTTTATGACCAGAGCCTAGCTTAACTTCTCCGCTGTCTTGTGCCACATGAGGTACAAGTTTCTCATGCGAGGCGTGATGGACAGCATTTGAATGGTGTATCACTTGTTCGACAATTAATTTCGGCTCCACATGACTCACAGCATGAGCGGTAGCCATGTCATAATTGGGAGATAAACCGCCGTATTCGAAAATTTCTTGCGAGTGTGAATCCGTTGGTATTTCTTCAATGGCTTCTTGAATTGGTTCAGATTGAGGATTGATATTGGATGTCTGCTCGCCAGAGGAAGTACTTTCTATGATTGGTATATACTCTTTTCCCTTACCCAAGGCCATCAGACGTCCCGGTATATGTGATGACGGTCTGTGATGATGCCTAAATTTATCGGCATGTTTCGGATGGAAAAGTATTGGCGATGTATTATCTTGTGGCCGTTCTCCGACTTGAGCTAGTTTCTTGGACTGACGTTGCATTTCCTTAGCGAGCAAGTATGTCAGGCCATGCATTTGATCTTCGGGTGATTTGCCTATTAAAGTTGATAGTTCTTTAAATTCTTGAAGTTCCTTGTAATTCTCTCTAACCGAGTCTAATGGGGCGTGATATTCGATTTTAATGACTTGTGCCGGGGCAGAAACTTTTCGAAGATCCAATTGTTGCTGTTGCCCCAAAAGATGAATGTGTGGTTTTGCCTCGGACTCATAATAGCTCTCTGGTGCCGTTCCATATGAATAGATTTTATATGGATATAGAGTAGTATTGGCTGTAGTGTATTGATTTTGTTCTTCTGGTAGTCTATTTTCGTCTAAGAGTGGATCTGGTTTTGACGGTCGAAACTGTGGCGCTGGTATGTCCTTTATCGCCTCTTGGCTATGAACATGACTGAGATCGGCGGCATAGGTGTGATGAATTTCAACGGGCGGAAGTGGTCGGGCAACAGGTTCCGGTACAACAATCGGTTGGGTTTGTGCTTGATACAGCTGAGCGTGCGCATTGGCTTTGGTTTGTGGATAAATATACTGGACTTTTTCTACAAGAGGAACTGCGTGCACTTGAAGTGGTTCGGCGGCTTTTTGCGCTGCTACAGGAAGCACGTATTTGGCATAGTTTCCCGACGGTTTCAGCTTTGTGCCGTAAACTGGATGCAGCATTTTTTGCCCGTGATAGCTCGACTTCAAATGACCGTAGTCCATTTGCTCTGCCGGTATATACTTTATGCATGCCTTTCCCTCCTGTTGCTCAGTCAAAAGGTGCGTTATAACCTTCTGGACTTCATGTGGTAGACTATTTAATGACTTGCGAGTTTTCATCTTAGGTGCTTCTTTGTATCTGTAAAATCTTCTTGACTCATGTGTTTGTTGATCGTCGTCCATATTTTCGTCTTCTTCTTGATCACCATCACCTTGATCGCTTATTATTGAAGCCTTAATCTCGATTACATTGGCTGGAGTCGTCGTCGTGGTCGTCGACTTAGTCTCTTTGATTTGTTTCTTCTCACGCGCTTCTTGCAGTTTGAAGAGCTTCTTCAATGATTCATCAGGCTCTTTGGCATCTTCGATTTCGAACTTGAACATTTCAGGCTGTGTTTTGCTTGATGTATCGCGGCGTGATCTTTTTAGCTTTACAATACGCTGAACCGTTTTCAATGGTCTTTTAGTTTTAATTTTAATAGGAATATTTTTGGGTTCCTCATTAAATTGGTTAATTTCTAAAGCTCGCATTCTTTTGATATGTTGTTTCATCGCTCCATCGGGCTCACGCGCATCTTCGATTTGAAAAGGTATAAATTTAACCTTAAAATTTGCTGGCTGCTGAAAACTTGCTCGCTTCATTCGCCTGCTGTCACGATTACTCTTGCTTTTTCCATTCACTTTTTGTGCTTGCGCCTTTGAGTTGTTTGATGTGCCTGAAGGATCTGAAGTTTTTGTGGACAATTCTTGCGTTTGGTTTTTATTTTTATTCCCTAATTCCCGACTTCTATGCTGCCGTATTATTTCCTTTACTTCATCGGTCGGCTCAACGGCATCAGATATTTCAAACTTTAAGAGTTTCGGCTCACTCGGGAGGCTCTTTTGATCCGTAGAACGTTTCGGTCTTGTCTTGAGTACGCGTAATTTATCAATATCGAGCTCTACTCGCTGCTCATTATGCTTATTAAATGCATCAATATAGCTATCATCCTCTGGATTGTCCAAATAACGGAGACTTCGTAGATTTCGGCTTGCAAAATAACGACGCATTTCCTGGAAATGAAAGGAAAAGAGAAAACATATTCGATTGCGTAAGAGGACTAGACGACTATTATACGGTTTTTTTTTAGCACTCACATCGTATGTTGCGAAAGTTTCCAAATCGGGTGTACCCATAGACTCCATTTCGGAATTGGAGTTTGCTTGCACATCGTATGAAAATGTGAGGACCAACTGTAAATGAAGAAGGAATATTTATTGAGATTTCATCTGTAATCCAAAAATTTATGGTCGAAAATTAAATCGAAACCAGAATATAAGCACACAATTTATGACTTTTATGGCAACTATTTTTTCTAGCATGTCCACTGAACTCTTCCAAAGTCAAAGCTGAACTTTCACTTTCGAGGAGGCACCACTCCAAGGCAACTAATTTTAAATGTGTGCAGGCAAAAGTCGATGAAAAGAAATACATATATGAACAAGTATTGTAAAATGCATTGAACATGAGTGCTCAATGTACGCGGTGCACTGTGCGTCCATTATTGGACGGAAGCTTTGATGCAACGTAGTCGGAACCAGTCTGGCCAGCGTATACGCATTCTTGATGTGAAGATGAAACTGGTTGGGCGCATGATTTGTAGGAGTCATTAACTTTTTGTCGTTCATTGATACCCTCTCTGTCTCTCTTTCTCTCTATCTCTCTCTCTCTCTGTTTTCGATATTTATTTACTCCAATCATTGACTTATACAATGTGGGGGGACTTTTGAGTGGTTTGATTGAATGTTATTCCAATAGTGATTTAAAAATATATCATAATTATTCTCTAATGAACTAGTTTCAGATCAGCCCCCCATAGTAACCTGAATTGAACGACGATGATGATTTTCCTGCTTTATTGCTGTTGTTTCCTCAGTTAGGCTTTATTTGTTGTTGACATGGCAATACATTCTTTGGATATTTTCGTAACAATTTACCAATGAAAAAGTACCTGTCACAAGTATCTCAATGTTATCGATAATTTCTTCATAATTTGCACAATGCACAAGAAAGTAAACAAAAAAGTAGGAAAATAAAGTAAAGCTTTGCGGTGCTAAAATGTAGCAGTTGGCCAAGATCTTAAAATACTTTTTACAAATTTTTATTACTTTGCAAAGATTTAAGTAAGTATCAATTTAGGTCTTTCAAGACGAGACATTTTTTAAACTATTTTTGCTGTTGCCGCCATGTGAACTCAGGATATTACCTCATCTTTTTTGTCTCTTTTTCTCCTTTTCCTTTCTCGTTTTTTCATTCCGTTTTTTTCGGCTCTTTCCTCTTCTCTATCCCGCTATAAGTCCTTCTCTATATCCTTCTCTCTATTCTTCTCTCTATCTCTGTTCCCCTCTTGATCGTTATTTCATTCCCTTTTTTGCGCTCTTTCCTTTCCGCTATCCCTCCCTATATCCTTATATCCTTCTATCTACTTTTCTCTCTACCCCTGATCCCCTCTTGATCGCTATTGCCCCCTTTTTCGCTCTGTTCTTTTCACTATCCTTCTCTCCATTCTTTTCTCCATCCTTCTCTTCATCCTTACCTTAATCCTTCTCTCCATCCTTCTAACCATCCTTCTCTCCATCCTTCTCTCCATCCATATCTCCATCCTTATCTCCATCCTCCTTTCCATCCATCTCTACATCCTTCCCTCCATCTTTCTATTCATCCTTACCTCAATCCTTCTCTCCATCCTTCTCTTCATTCTAGTATCTTTCCTTCATTTTTTTTTGTCACCCTCATTCTCTTGCTCTCTCTCATTCACTCATTAGCCCCATCTTTTGACCTGTTAGCCTCTTGTTAAAAGACTTCCCCTTTAGAAACGATCCCCACAAATGTGTTTTATATTCAAAGATAATCGAATACCGATTTGTTTATTCTGAGCTCTTTTGAAAAATAATAAATTGAAGCAAATCAAAATAAAAATAAAAAAATTGTTTTCTTTATGACTTTTTAACGACTTTAAGATCGGAAATTCACAGTTGGAGGAGAAAAAAAGAACGAAGCAAAAAGAAAAAGAAAAAAAAATCCGTCACGAATACATCCAATTCGCATGTTTTTCAATTCAGAGAAGAAAACGAGGAGAAAAAAATTTGAAAAAGTCCGGAAAAAGTCATAAAAGCAATCAAACGCACATGGTGGTAGCTTGGCGTGCTGGAAAAGCTTGGCGCCTTTTTCCCTAAGGGGCTTTTCCATTCGATTGAACAAAACGCGACGTGAGAACAATTAGAGAAGTTTGTGGCCCAATTTCCGTTTGCCATTTGCTTGTGTTGATTGTACTCGGCCCGGCGTCGCCGTCACCGTCGCCGTCGCCTAAAAGCGAAATTTCCTCGCAAAGTTTTTGCAAATATTTTTGCGTTCATTTTCGTTTTTTTCTCAATTTTTTTCCATTTATATTTTGCCCTTCTATTTTGGTACAACTAAATTGCTTGCTGCTCCACTATGAAAGTTTAACAATAAAAGCAGCATCAACAAAAAGAAAAAATAAGAAAAAAAAAATCGGAAAAAGGAAAAACAATTACAACCATAACGAGTGCAACAACAACAAAAATCATTAAAAAATTTAGAAGTAGAACAAGTGCTATTACAACAAAATGCCAAAACACAAGAAATAGTATTCGTTGGTCGTTGCTCTTGTATTTCATTCAACTTTTTACCTTCTTCAATTCATTCATTTGTCCGAACGTAACGGCAAGAGGGGCTCAATTGAATGGTGAAATCCGAGCTGCGAAATAGCTATTACATCACGCAAAATACTCTTCGAACTTTATGCCATAGAACTCTTTAAGACACTTCATTCCATCCTCTTAGTTTTTTCTTTTTATTATATAATACATATATATCCATATAATTACATAGATACTCTCTTCTTCGTATTGGATTGGGGAAATAGTTCTCGCTCTTTTTCAACGAGAGAAATGTATGTTTTTTCTATATCATAAACGAACATAAGCTTTCAATTGAGCCAAAGATATTTTCATACTAGGTACCTTAATATCTAAAAGCGACCTTGACCCATTTTGGTAAATCGCCAGGTGATAATTTTTAAAAAATTTTATTGATATAAATATTGTAATAGGTATACTTATAATTTAACTATTCTATTTAAAAGGGTTCAAAACAACAGTTCATACAAAACCCAGTGCGCTCTTGGTGTGAGCGATTCAGCGAGAAAAGCTGTGATACCGTCCACAGAAGGAGAGATAGAATTTTGTGAGTTTAACATATTTGTTGAAATATCGAACTGCGGTCGAAAATCGGCTAAAAACTGAAGAATAATCTTTCTTAGCATGACAAAAGGCTTTTTGATGTCGCTTTATTTGCATTACTTCTCTGTTCTGGGAGAGATGGGGAGATTTCTAGCAAAGAGAATAACAAAAAAAATCTTCCTGTTAGTTCTCTAAGTTAGCTGCTATTACCTCAACTATGTACATATTAAGGGAATTTAACCCTGGACGGTTACTGTTAGTCGAATCGACTAACAACGTTCACTCTCTCTCTCATTACTTTTCTCTGCTTGGTTGAATTGCGTTCTTATTTCAAACAATGTTAGTTGATCGCAAAAGCTTGCTGTGAACGAACGCCCGCCGCATACATATTTTTCTAAATCGGGGAATCACAGGTATGTGTTAGTCGAACCGACGAAGTGTAACTTTTACGTGACTTTTTGTGTTTGTATAGAAATATGTTTTGTTTTTGGTTTTGTTGTTTTTTAAAGTTTTCAATTAGTCCTTAAATAAATAAATTAAAATTAAATTAATAAATTAAATATTCTTATTTTTGAATTATTTAAATATAGCAAAATGAGTAAGAAACAAGTAAGAAAGCTAAAGTCGGTCAAGCCCGACTTTGAAATACCCAGCGTCCCGACATTATGAGCGCGGTATGTTTTGCTTCTCTATTTGTGGGCGTGGCAGTGGGAGGGCAACATATATTATTTCCCTACACCTTTCATTCGCCTTGGTGAACCTATGTTGCGAATTTGAAGCTTCTACGCCTTTTACTTCGGAAGTTACGAAAAATCTTTATTTGTGGGCGTGGCAGTGGGCGGGCCAAAAAAAAAATTTTCCTACACCTTTCATTCGCCTTGGTAATCCTATGTTGCGAATTCGAAGCTTCTACGCCTTTTACTTCGTAAGTTACAAAAAATCTTCATTTGTGGGCGTGGCAGTGGGCGGGCCACATAAAATTTTTTCCTACACCTTTCATTCGCCTTGGTGAACCTATGTTGCGAATTTGAAGCTTCTACGCCTTTTACTTCAAAAGTTACGAAAAATCTTTATTTGTGGGCGTGGCAGTGGGCGGGCCAAAAAAATTTTTGTTCCTACACCTTTCATTTGCCTTGGTCAACCTATGCTGCGAATTTGAAGCTTCTACGCCTTTTACTGCACAAGTTACGATAATCCCTTCTTTTTGGGCTTATTTGTGGGCGTGGCTCGAGGAGGGCGGCGTCCATTTTTTTTCAGGAAATGTCCCTTTTTGTAGTTTACCAGCACACCAAATATCAATAAAATGTGTTGAGTGGTTCGCTAGTTACAGCCATTTTATTGAAAACACATTATATTCATTTGTGGGCGTGGCAGTGGGCGGATGTCTTCCATTTTTACTTAGGATCATACTCGGATCCCGATATACCTGTGTGTCAAATTTCGACTTGATTGGTCCAGCCGTTTCGGAGGAGATCCGACCACGGACGGACGGACAGACGGACGGACGGACAGACGGACAGACGGACAGACGGACATGTCTAAATCGATTCAGTTTTTGATCCTGGTCATTTCTATATATATTTTGCTATATCTCCGGAGCTTAATTCTCCCTGTTACAAGATTCGCACAAAACTAATATACCCCGCTTACGCTGGGTATAAAAAGCTTTCACGGACGCAGATATTGAAAAATTTCTTCAAACATGTGATGACGATTTTGACATAGGAGAAACTCTTGACTATGAAGATGAGGAGAGCAATGATGAAAGTGCAGACCAAATCCTGGAAAATGAAACAACTGAATCGGAGAATGAGTTTTCGGATGATGAAAATATAACAGTCAGTGATGAAGAAGACATACCATTGATTGTTGTGGCCGCAAAAACAAAAGTCATTGAGTTCTCGAAAGCCAGCTTGCGTGGAAAAAATATGCACAAATGGTCAATTAAAAAAGCAAAATCACATCGGCCCGCTATGAGGTATGTACACAAGCCAAGAGGCCCGTCTCCTGCAAGCAAAGGCATCGATGATGCACTTGCATGCTTCAAACTATTTATCACAACTGAAATTGTCGACGAGATTGTTACATGGACAAATGTAGAAATTGGAAATCGTCATGAAAACAATTCCCAAATGAAAGAAACTGATGCTTTGGAAATATGTGCACTCATTGGACTGCTCGTCCTTACAGCGATAAAACAAGTTGAGTTGTGTCATAGGACACCAGATAAGAACGAAGTTCATTATGGTATTTATAAATGTTAGTAAATATAATTCGCAGCAAGGTTTTTCGCAAAACTCAATTGTTTTTATTAATCGAAAAATATATGTATACAACACGGCTGTTTGTTGTTTTAAACTGTTTTTAACAAGCGAAAATGCGATACAGTATATTCTGCTTAGCTGCATTCAATTATTTTCCAGACAATTTTATGCACTTACGTGAAAAACGCACCTACCCGAAATTTTTTGCTGTATTTTTGAGTAACATATCAGAATGTCTTTAACAACACTTGAATTCTTAAAAGAACGCCGTCCAAATATTAATTTTATTAACAAACAAGTAAGAAAGCTAAAGTCGGTCAAGCCCGACTTTGAAATACCCAGCGTCCCGACGTTATGAGCGCACTATGTTTTGCTTCTCTATTTATGGTCGTGGCAGTGGGAGGGCCACATAAATTATTTGCCAACACCTTTCATTCGCCTTGGTCAACCTATGTTGCGAATTTAAAGCTTCTACGCTTTTTACTTCGGAAGTTACGAAAAATCTTCATTTGTGGGCGTGGCAGTGGGCGGGCCACATACATTTTTTTCTTACACCTTTCATTCGCCTTGGTGAACCTATGTTGCGAATTTGAAGCTTCTATGCCTTTTACTTCGGAAGTTACGAAAATTCTCCATTTGTGGGCGTGGCAGTGGGCGGGCTACATAAATTTTTATTCCAACACCTTTCATTTGCCTTTGTCAACCTATGTTGCGATTTGGAAGCTTCTACGCCTTTAACCTCAGAAGTTACGAAAAATCTTCATTTGTGGGCGTGGCAGTGGGCGAGCCACATAAAATTTTTTCCTACACCTTTCCTTCGCCTTGGTCAACCTATGTTGCGAATTTGAAGCTTCTACGCTTTTTACTTTGGAAGTTACGAAAAATCTCCATTTGTGGGCGTGGCAGTGGGCGGGCCTCATAAAATTTTTTCCTACACCTTTCATTCGTCTTGGTCAACCTATGTTGCGAATTTGAAGCTTCTACGCCTTTTACTTCACAAGTTACGATAAGCCCTTATTTGTGGGCGTGGCTCACAGAGGGCGGCGTCCATTTTTTTCCAGGATATGTCCCTTTTTGTAGTTTACCAGTACACCAAATATCAATGAAATGTGTTGAGTGGTTCGCAATAGGCATCCCAATCCCGGGATCCCGGGATTTAAAAAAATAGTAATAAATCGTTAAATTCGTAGAAAAAATCGGACAAAATCGTTTAAATCTGTTAAATCGTTTAGTCGAAGTTAAAATATATGGAATATATGGATGTGTTAATCAAACTTTAGTTGAATAGCCAAGAAAACCACCGGGACTAATCCCGGGATATCCCGGGATTTTGGGATTCCTAGTTCGCAAGTTACAAGCATTTTACTGAAAACACATTAAATTCATTTGTGGGCGTGGCAGTGAGCGGATGTCTTCCATTTTTAGTTAGGATCATACTCGGACCCCGATATAACCCCGATATACCTGTGTGCCACATTTCGACATGATTGGTCCAGCCGTTTCGGAGGAGATCCGGACACGGACGGACGGACAGACGGACATGTCTAAATCGAATGTTTGATCCTGATCAAGAATATATATATATATATATATGTCTATATCTACGGAGCGTTATTCTGGCTGTTACAAGATACCCTAATATACCCTGCTTACGCTGGGTATAAAAACAAATAAGAACTTTGACTTACTTTCGCTACTTGAACGCATACGCTTATTACAAGTAATCGGACTCACAGGGTTGCATTTAAGTCACACATTTCCTATATTTCTGTCAACCTGTCATCGAAATTTCAACTCTGATTTCCTTTCTTCAAAGTAGTGAGTTCGTTACTTCCTTTCAATTTACTTTAACAGCGTTGAGCCCTCAAGGTGCTAAGTTAGATAAGCAGAATATACTGGAACTGAAAAAGCATACGTGTAAAGGGTTTTCCATCGCAAATGAGATAGTCTCGAAAATGCGAATTTTCATACATAAAGATGTTTTAAAGTATCGATATTTTTCACACCGATATTACATCCGCAGCCCCCGGAGTACAGACGATGATTTTAAATATGTTTTAATTATGTACGAATTGACGTATACTTTGATAGCGCAAAAAAATTATAAGCTACCTAAAATGCCCTTATATATTTGCAACAACCTACTAATCGGAGTTATTCTGAAAACGTTCAGTCTGGCAGCACCACATATTGTTTTGTTTTGTTTGAATGCATTTATGCTTGTATGTGTCTGTGTAGTTTCTGAATTTAATAATTAATTGTTTTTTCGGGATATCGTCGGAAATAAGTGTCGCCTAAAAAAGTATAATATCTCGGCCGCATCAGGAAGTCATTTTACGTAAATATATGTATATTTCTTTCTTTTTGCAAAGGTTATTATACCCTTTTTTGCGAACTTCAATTTAGGTAACGCGGATTTTATAGCGGTTTTTCACTTTTTCTCGACTAGGTCCCCTGTCGCTATCGTTTCATAAAGAACTTCGTTCTAAAAGGACAACCATCTGACAGCGGACGAACTCTTTGATCAAACCTATTGTGGTTCGCGTTACGTGTCCACCATGCCGAAAATGAGATTCAAGTTTTTGATGTCTTGTCTTCGTTTTGACGATAAAAATATAAGACTTACAATGTGCAATGACAAATTTGCAACCATTAGAAAAATCTGGAACCTTTTTATTGATAAATGTCCCCAAAATTACGAGCCCGGTATGTACTTAACAATCGACGAGCAACTGTTGGCCTTTCGCGGAAGATGTCCTTTCCGCATGTACATACCAAATAAACCAGCTAAATATGGAATAAAATTAATAATGGTTTGCGATAGCGGAACAAAATATATGATTGATGCTTGTCTATGTCAATTTTTTGACATCTTATACATAACCTTTGTAAACAGCTATGTTATATATACTCATAACATGTTTTCCAAAGGTCTAAAACCAAAAAATCGAAGAACATTTCTGCGAGACCTTCAACAACAACTTGTAGCTCCTTATATGGAAAAAAGGCTTCAGAAACCAAACTTACAGACTACATTAAAGGAAAACATACAGAAAATTCTCCCGAGCTCAGAAGGAAGCGTCGTAAATGTTCAAGGGACGGTGAAAAAGCGAAAAATTTGCCACTTTTGCCCATATAAAATTCACAGGATGACTAAGTCTAAATGCACTAAATGTGAAAAAAGTATTTGCGGCGAGCACAAAGTTGAGCTTTGTGTCTCGTGTGCAAAATAGAGATGAAGACTCTTTTTTTTTTTTACTTTTTTAATGTTTAGTATTTTATCTTTCAAGGCTGTGCATGAAATAAGTCAATTTTTTTTAAATTTAAGTTTTTTTCTTAAAAATATTTACTATTTTCAAAAAAAAAAAAAAAAAAAAAACCACATACAAACTTTTTTACGATGCAAGCTAGAAAATAATTTTTAATTTAATCTTTTATTTTTTATTTATTCTTTAATAAAACACCTTTCTAAAAACATTTTTGGCATATTTTTTTTTTGCTAAAGTTCTCCGGTAAGAGTTTAAAAAAAAATGTTAGTCGATTCGACTAAGTGTAACCTTAATGTACTAAATAGAAGTGTAACCGTCCAGGGTTAAATTACCTTTGAATAATTTCTTCTGCATTCAATGTAATGAAATATATTTACTTGATTATTCTTCCGCGCGAAACATTCTACGATAGTTGCCCATCCAACCGCAAAAGAATTAGAAACGACTGCATTTTAAACTAAAATAAAAAATAAATAAAATTAAATTAATTCGAACTCCCAAAAGGTATTTCCCCTGAATCGACTCTTGTTTGACTGCTTAACTGGCTTTGGTTTCCCCTAAAAAGCGCTCGAAATGAAACGAGAAAAATTAATAAAATTTTTCATTACCTTCGTTGTCGTGGCTGCCACAAAAGTTATGCAAGGTTAGTGAATAAAAATGATTCTATTTTATGGTAGAATTTTTTTCCCACGTTCCTCTCAACCTTTCTCTCTTGCTCTCCTAGCCCTCCTCTCCCTCACTCTGGCTATGCGCTGTCCTGTCGTCCTCTTATGCTCAACGGAATTTTCTGAATGATAGTTTCCATTTTCATTGCTCGTTGCGATTGCTAGCTGAACAGGTAGAGCACGTCCCTGGCGCTCTTTTCTCTCCTTTTTCTTCCTTTTTTTAATCTCCTTTCTGCATGCAATTTAAAAAAAAAATTTTTTTCTCAATAAATCGATGTACATCTCATCGATGTTTTCTTCAAATTAATCAACGTTACCCTTTTTCATATTCTTTTCAATGTTATTTCGATTCATATCGAACTATTGTGCTAACGAAAAGCCACAGCCGTAGGTACATCTCAATGATTGAGTCAAAATTCTGATTTACAATTTTAACAATTGATTTTAATATCAGCAGTAGTCGCTGGAGCGATTAAAAGATTTGAACAAAAGATTTTCCTCTCCGGTTGATGGGAAACGTAAACTATCAGAAATGATTTTCAGGAAGAAAGAATGTAATTTCTTTTCGATGCAATGTAAAAGGTCTTTTAAGCTCTTGACCTCTCATCTCATTCAGAGTACAAGAATTGCGAAAATCAATTTTGTTCTTCTATTAGTGATTTTTTTGTTGTTTCTTTTTTTTTTTTTTTTCTTTGGAGTGCGAGGAGGTTTTTCCACTTTTGCTCTTTCGCATAGAGGAGATTTATTATGAACATATTTCACCTAATTACAATCATTTGCCACACTCACCGCAATGCGAAAAGCGCAAAGAAAACAAGCAGGCACGTGTACGGAAGATCAAGCAACAACAATGGGCCCGAAGGCACAATGTACGTTGCAACACATTCGTTGCATGGCATATTCATGCAACATTACGTCTGCATGGGACCGTGCAACAACTTCCTGTCAGCGGCAGCCGCAGCGGTAGTCAACAATAAATGAAGATGCTTTAATAATAAGCAATAAAGCATCAACAGTAACACCGACAATGGTGTCGCTGCAACAGGAGCAACAACAACAAACAATACAAATACACTATATGTGGCGATAAGCATCTTATTGTTGCGGCAGCATAATTTAATTTTGTCTGTTTGTTTCTTTCTTTTTTATTTCTTTCGTCTTCTATCTGAAGTGCAGCATCATTAAGCCCAGGCACGAAGCTAGAGGGATTTAGGGGTTCCTACCCCCCGAAATGGAAATTAATATCTTTAAGTCATGCCTTCTATTTAAGCGCGGTATAGACACATCAAATGTTTGGCAAGCATGTGAGAGTGTATAAGAGAACATGGTACACGCATACGTTGCGTACTTTAAAATGGTAACCCCGGAAATAAATCTATCAAAAATTCGAAGCATTTTTGAACAAGAAACCATGGTTCTAATATCACACGTTGGTCCGCGCCGAATGATGGGAAGTTTGTATTATACATACTTTCAAAGTGTTATAGCTCAACAACGGCAACTTTTAGACAGGTGCCGCCCGTGATATAAGCTATCGCATAATATAATTTTGTAAAAGATTTTCAGGACATCCTGCATACATATATATCGCACACCATCTTCTAAGGTGACACAACTCAAACTTTCTCATTTTTCAGAAAACGCAAAAAACAAAATGCTTCGCAGTGTCAATCAAAGCAAGAAGAAAGGCATTGACGGGATATTTCGGCTTTTTATAAAAACCAAAACGGAATAGAATTTTTCGTGCAGCTAGAGAGGTGAACTATGAACAAGTTCCATATGTTAAGTCGAAATTGACGATTTTTGAGTTGTGTCACTTTAGAAGAGGGGGTGCGATATGATAAAAATTTCGCACCGTTCAACGTCGACCAACGTGTGACTTTAGAACCGTGGTTTTTTAGGCAAAAATGCTAAGAATCGTCTAAAGATTAATATCCGGGCGTACGATTTTTTTTTTTCACTCGACTCGGCCTAATGTACAGACATACTTCAATCTTTGGAATCTGACAAGATTTATCATGTATTATGGTTTTCAAAGCCTTCAGGCGTTCTTGAAAGTTAAACGAAAAAAGCTTTAAAAAAAATATTTTGATCTTAGAGATCGTACGGATTAAAATTTACATTGTACGTACTAATTTCTTAGGTTCTTCGTGAAATGGATGCATTCCACCAAGTGAGGATCTATTAGTCTTATCGTTTTTTATCATTCTTAAATCAGAAAAAAATTTTTCCTTAGCAACTAGCTCTCATAACAAAAAAATTATCAAATTCAGAAAACACATTACATTTACGCTTAGAAGAGGTGTAAGCCCTACTATTCTCCTTAAAGAAGTCTCCATCCCCCAAGTAGATAGTGTAATCTATTTAGGAGTCCACTTAGATAAACGATTAACTTGGCGAAAGCACATCGAAGCAAAGGGGACCAACCTGGAACTTAAAGCATCAAAAAATCACTGACTAATTAACTATCGCTCCCCTCTTAATATGGAGTATAAAGTTCTATAATGTAAAAGTGTATTTAAGCCAATCTGGTCTTATCGCATTTAGTTGTGGGGAAATGCCTGCGCACCCTCTATAGAAATAATCCAAAGAGCTCAATCGAAAATTCTTAGAATCATTACAGGTGCATGGTACATCCGTAATGAAAGCATTCACCGCGATCTGCAAGTCCCACTTGTTAAGGACGAAATCGTTCGCCTAAAATCATCCTACAATGAGAAGCTAGGGAATCACTCGAGTCAGCTGGCAAGAAGCCTTAACAATACAACATGTCGAACACGGTTAAGAAGAAAGGACCTTCCGTCCGCCTCTATTGTTTTGAAAACATAACACCGATACTCTGTTATCTACATCTCGCTCGTGCATGTCAGACATTTGGCCAATTAAGGAATCATACAGATTGAAGCACCTCGCTCTTGCACGCTCAACGCTTAGTGCTCCTAATTACCATCAGAGTAGCCGTTCCAGCCAATCAATTTTACACACCTCGCTCGTGCGCGCCGTACGCTTATCCAACCAAGGATTCACTAAGCTTGACGCACGTCGCTCGTGCATGATCAAGATTCATCCTAGCAATGGACGCGGTTTAACAGTAATAAGTCCTCAGCAGCCCAGTTTCTCAAATAGAGGCCCGTTGGAATTAAAACTATTTATGTATATATCTGTATAAATAGTTAAGCTATATTTAAGAAATAACATTTGAATAATTACTGTTAGTTCCCACCCAAAGGAAGATCCAGTAAAGAGAAGCAAAGTTTGAATAAAAAAAAAATAAAAAAAATCAGAAAAAAGAATCACCGTATCATTTGGAAAAAAAATATCACTTTTGATACAATTGTATCAATTTGGCAACACTGCCCAGCACTAAGCAAAAAACCTATCCGTTTCGCATTAAATTTCTTTAAAAAATTTAAATGTTAATTAACATTGTGGGCTAACATGTATCATGCTAACAAAAGTTTTTGACAAAAAATGGGTACATTGAGCGAACGTTACCGTGTTTTTATTTAAAGGGCGCCTTGTTAATCAGTGTCCTTTTGATTTTCGAGCAGAACAAATTATATCAACAGAGTAATGGTTGAGTCAAAAACACTATTGATTGATCTTAAAGATAACGTGTTTAATAAGTTTTAATTACGTTGTGTATAGTTCTTATTTGTTTAAAAAAATAGGACATATTTAATATTTATACGCATTAGAACTTTTTAAGCATTGCGAAAGCAGTCACACGACAACGTACCCAACCAACACTGAACGTTACCATAACGTTTTGTAAAGGTAACATAAAAACATTGTAGTAACAATATTTTATTTTGTTTAGGCAACGTGGTGGGAATGTTTTCACATATAAATTATTGAAACGAATGAATTAACTGCAGCTTTATAACCTGCTTGATGTTTTTAGTAGATACATATACATTCTAACCCTACGACAAATTCGAACTCTAATTTGTCCTTTATTTACATATCGAGCCATAACCGCCAAATTGATCTAAGTGACTTTTTTTTTTAAATTGACCTCTTCATGAAAATATCGATATTTTTCGGGAAATCATCGTATGCTACATTTTTTACTAAATTTACTTTTTGATGCAAATTTGTTCTAGAGCCCTTAATTCATCGCCTGGCAAAATATTTAAATCTCGAGAACCGTATTTACGGAGATAATGTGGAATTAATGAAAAATTTATTGTTATTTATTCTCCTTTTTAAAAAATTTTTTTTTTTACTATATTTTTTCATTTTCAAGTAAAAAAAAAATTTGGAGTGAAAAATTCTTTACGCATGTTTCCCAAAATCTGAATAACCATAAACTCAAGTGAGCATTTTGACGAACAAATTGTGTTTGTTTGTTTAGCCTACTGGTTAAAGCGTTCGCCTAGCACGCTGGATGTTGCGACATGTCGTGGGTTCGAAACTCGATCGAAGCAAACGAAATTGAAAACAAATTAGGAAGATAAAAAAATTGAAAAAAATGAAATCAATTAATTAAATAATAGTAATAATAGTTGTCAATAAAAAAAAAAATAATGAGATAAATAAGTGGAAAAAAAAACCAAATTTTTTTTCTCCGTCGTTTCGATAGGCTGATTTCAGTTACACTGTTAGAGGCCATTTACACGTTAAGACATTTCGATAATGACAGACACTTTTTGTTGGCTAGGGACGCGCGGGGATGTGGTATGGTAGCGTTTTTCTCTCTTCCCCCTGCCTCCCTAGCCATCGAAAATTTGTTTCGTTATCGAAATGTCTTAACGTGTAAATAGCGTGTTACGTTGTTGAGTAGGAAATAATAACGTTATTGTAACCTTATTGTGACGTTCTTAAAACGTTTTTCCACTTTTAAATTGCGTCACTGTAATGTTATATTAACGTAACAGTGTTGACTGGGTAGTGACAAACTCGGGTGAAGTCCACCCGATGGCAATTTTTGCGGTAATGTTAAGCAGAGGGCTTTGTGGCCATTTGCTTTGAACTTGAAATAAATTTGTTCCAATGTTATAATACTTTTTATACCCAGCGTAAGCGGGGTATATTAGTTTTGTGCGAATCTTGTAACAGGGAGAACTAAGCTCCGGAGATATAGACATACATATATATATAGAAATGATCAGGATCAAAAACTGAATCGATTTAGACATGTCCGTCTGTCCGTCCGTCCGTGGTCGGATCTCCTCCGAAACGGCTGGACCAATCAAGTCGAAATTTGGCACACAGGTATATCGGGATCCGAGTATGATCCTAAGTAAAAATGGGAGACATCCGCCGACTGCCACGCCCACAAATGAATATAATGAGTTTTCAGTAAAATGCTTGTAACTTGCGAACCACTCAACACATTCCATTGATATTTGGTGCACTGGTAAACTACGAAGAGGGACATATCCTGGAAAAAAATGGACGCCGCCGTCCGTGAGCCACGCCCACAAATAAGGGCTTATCGTAATTTGTGAAGTAAAAGGCGTAGAAACTTCAAATTCGCAACATAGGTTGACCAAGGCGAATGAAAGGTGTAGGAAAAAAATTTATATGGCCCGCCCACTGCCACGCCCACAAATGGAGATTTTTCGTAACTTCCGAATTAATAGACGTAGACGCTTCAAATTCGCAACATAGGTTGACCAAGGCAAATGAAAGGTGTAGGGAAAAAATTTAACTGGCCCGCCCCCTGCCACGCCCACAAATGAAGATTTTTCGTAACTTCCGAAGTAAAAAGCGTAGAAGCTTCGAATTCGCAACATAGGTTCACCAAGGCGATTGAAAGGTGTAAGAAAATATTTTTTGTGGCCCGCCCACTGCCACGCCCACAAATAAAGATTTTTCGTAATTTGCGAAGTAAAAGGCGTAGGAGCTTCAAATTCGCAACATAGGTTCACCAAGGCCAATGAAAGGTGTAGGTAAAAATTTTTTGTGGCCCGCCCACTGCCACGCCCACAAATAAAGATTTTTCGTAACTTTCGAAGTAAAAGGCGTAGAAGCTTCAAATTCGCAACATAGGTTCACCAAGGCGAATGAAAGGTGTAGGAAAAAATTTTAATTGGCCCGCCCAATGCCACGCCCACCAATGAAGATTTTTCGTAACTTCCGAAGTAAAAGGCGAAGAAGCTTGAAATTCGCAACATGGGTTCACCAAGGCGAATGAAAGGTGCAGGGAAATAATTTATTTTGCCCTCCCACTGCCACGCCCACAAATAGAGAAGCAAAACATAGTGCGCTCATAATGTCGGGACGCTGGGTATTTCAAAGTCGGGCTTGACCGACTTTAGCTTTCTTACTTGCTTATACGTATTTTAGTAAATTTTTGTTATTTTAAAAATAGTGTTGTCATTTAATTTTTGTCCGTGGCTAGTTCAACAACTTCAATTTAAATGGATTTTTGAAAATGATCATGTCAATTCAACCTGAAATATGGTTGATTCCAGGGACCGAAAATAACAGTTTCAATGTCTTTCAAAATTTGAAAAAGCAAGGACAAAAAATTGTCGCACAGAAATCTTTTCGATGTCATTGTGATCCTCAGGACATTCTCTATACGAATCCGGGATGCATTTTATTTTCCTAACTTTTTTAGAAAAAGTCCAATATTAACTGGTAAATACTGACTTTTATTTTTTCAGTTAAGTAATAACAGTTAAACTGGGCCAAATATTGTTTTGGGAAAAATAAAAGGCTTTGCCAAATAACAAATAAACCGTTACTCCAATTTAAATAAATTTGATACTAATTGATAGGTCTCACTTTCTTTAATCCAAAAATACACTCCCGCTCATTTGAATAGGTTTGAAATATTTTTCATGCATAAGCATGTCTCGTTCAGGATGTGTTTCAATTATATGGTCTTTCTGTGTGTGTATTGAGAGGTCAATCTTTTACCAACAACCGTGGAAAAAATCATAACATAATGACCACCCGTTTAGATGATATGGTTACTTTTGTAAAAAATTACAAAAAAATCGTTCAATTTTTCGGCTCATTTGAATAGGTTCATTAGCGTTATTTTAATTTAGTGTGAGGGGCGCTTAAAGACCGTTAACATTTATCAAAATTTCGTTACAACACTTTGACAATTTATGAAAAAAACAAAAATGGGATGCGGAAAAGTCTTGACTGAAGCAGAAAAAGGCAAAATCCAAGCTTATAAGGAAAGTGGTTTAATTCACGCAAATATTGCCGCAATAATTGGACGAAGCCAAAATGTAGTAAGCAGGATTTTAAGGAATGAGTCTAATTATGGAAAAAACATGAAAGGAAGAACTCATAAAGCTGCAACTGCCGCTGTAAGAACACTTATCCTAAGGAAGGCGTCGAATTCTCATCACAGTGCTGCAAAAATTAAAGAAATTACGCATGTTAAAGCTAGCTTAGCAACCGTTAAACGCGTCATACAGGCTGCTAAACATTTAAAGAGGCTCAAAGTTAAAAAAAAAACACCACTTAACGTGGCTCGTAAGGAAGCACGGATGCATTTTTATCGACAACACATGTCTTGGGATAACCAATGGAAAAACGTTGTATTTTCCGACAAAAAAAATTCAATCTGGAAGGACCAGATACCAGATGGGCATAACTATTAATTCCATGACTTGCGTAAGGAAGAGCAATACCTGAGTCGCAGTGTAATGGTGTGGGGTGCCATTTCCTATTATGGAACTATCGAACTACATTTTCTTACTTCTAGAACGGAATTAGCTATACAAATGTGATTCAAAATGCTTTTCTTAACATTTCTGAAATTTTTGGACCATTGTCTTGGAGATTCCAGCATGATAATGCACCCATTCATACTGCTAAAGTTGTCAAGGAGTGGATTAAGAGCCAAGGTGTCCAGTTAATAAACTGGCCTCCATAGTCTCCAGACCTCAACATCATAGAAAACGTTTGGGGCTTATTTGCACGAAAAGTTAATGACACGGGAAAGCAATATGAAACCACGGAATTCCTCAAAGAAGGTATTCAAAAAGCTTGGGCAGAAATTTCGCTTAACTTTCTGCAAAAGTTATACGAATCTATTCCACACCGAGTATTTGAAACAATTTCAAAACATGGAGGATCCACGCACTAGTAGTGCTTTAAAATATGTTCAATTAACAATATTAAAATAAAAAATCATTAAAAAATTTGATATTTAAATATTTATTTTATTTTTATTTCTGATGAACCTATTCAAATGAGCCGAAAAATTGAACGATTTTTTTGTAATTTTTTACAAAAGTAACCATATCATCTAAACGGGTGGTCATAATGTTATGATTTTTTCTACAGTTGTTGGTAAATGATTGACCTCTGAACACACATACAGAAATACCATATAATTGAAACACAGCCTGAACGAAACATGCTTATACATGAAAAATATTTCAAACCTATTCAAATGAGCGGGAGTGTACATCTGTGGTCTTATGGAAGAGTAGCTTAAGTCGACTTAAGCTTAAAATGAGTTATTAATACCACTGAATTCCCTTCAAAGAGACGCATCATTAGGTAAAACCCTTGTCTCCGTAACATTCTTCTAGGAAAAGTGGTTGACACAGAAACGGCCAATGATTATCGAATTATGTATTTGTGGATTCTAGAAACTGAGACCTATCAATTGGTATCAAATTTATTTCAATTGGAGTAACGGTTTATTTGTTATTTGGCAAAGCCTTTTATTTTTGCAAAAAAAATATTTGGCCCAGTTTAACTGTTATTGTTTGACTGAAAAAATAAAAGTTAATATTTTACAGTAATTTTTTTTCAAATAAAATACTAGACAAAAAATAACTTTTTTTTGTAACTTTTACTATAAAAGTCATAACTGGTTCGGTCCCTGGTTGATTCAAAAGGAAAATCTTTATCTTTTCCAACAACAAAAATTCTTAAAAATTAAAAGCATTCATTACACTAGTTTACAAAAAAAGAGCAGAGACGAAATTATGGGTTTTAGACTAAATTGGGGTCGCTGATCACGAAAATGGCATCCGTTTTTTTTTCCAAAGAATAGCTGTTGAGATATGCGCAAAAAACGTGTTTTTTGGTAACTTTAGATTTTGCCAAATAACTCCAAAACGGCTCGCCTAAATAAAATAAAGTTTTATCAGTATGACGCAGGAAACTTTCCACTTTGCAACGATATATCACTTGTTGCAATCGGTGTTTTAGTTTTTGAGCTATAGGTATTTGAACTTGATTTTTTTAATTTTCAAAATTTCATTTGAACTTTTAAGTACATATATTTAGCGTATATAAAAAACTAAATTTCTTCCAAATCGGTTGAAAAATAAAGAAGTGATAAGAGATTTTCCATATTTACTGATAGACTTCGGAGTACTAAAAACAAACGGGCCACTTCAATGTTACTGAAAGCAATAATCCAATTTGTACATAACATAGGGGCACTAAAATTTTAGTAAATGTTTTTTGCGCATATCTCAAAAACTATTCTTTGGAAAAAAAAACGGATGCCATTTTCGTGATCAGCGACCCCAATTTAGTCTAAAAACCATCACTTCGTCTCTGCTCTCGGGAAAGTCTTAAATTCTGTAAACTAGTGTTATTGAATCCGATTTGTATGTTTTTCCTTTCGAATTAAACAAAGTTCTAGTTGATTGGTTGCTCAGTGAACGATTTAAATAAATTAAAATTTTTAAATTTTTTTAACATAAGATTTGACGGTATTTCGATTGAGTTTACTGTCAAAAATTTTAAAAGTGTTAACTGCGTACTTTGAATTTTATTTTATTATGAGATATTCTGGAAACTGTTTATACATTTTGAAATTACATTTATGATTTTCTTTGAAAAGTTTGTCAAAAATTTCAAATTTGAAAAATAATTTGAAAATTTCATGTTGCAGAAAATAAATGAATTATTTTTGACAGGCTTTTCAAAGGAAATCAACATTATCATTTGAAAATGTATATTTACTTTGTGGAATATTAAACAAGTAAGAAAGCTAAAGTCGGTCAAGCCCGACTTTGAAATACCCAGCGTCCCGACATTCGCCTTGGTGAACCCATGTTGCGAATTTCAAGCTTCTTCGCCTTTTACTTCGGAAGTTACGAAAAATCTTCATTGGTGGGCGTGTCATTGGGCGGGCCAATTAAAACTTTTTCCTACAACTTTCATTCGCCTTGGTGAACCTATGTTGCGAATTTGAAGCTTCTACACCTTTTACTTCGGAAGTTACGAAAAATCTTCATTCTTCCAAACGAAAGCAATTCGGTATTTGAACTATGTCTTTGACCCCCCCCCGAAAAAATTTTCTACTACGCCAATGGCTGGGTTTAAAACAGTAATCAACAGTGATTCTATTTTAAAGTGCTTTAACTCGATAACGGTACCTTTTAGACAAATGTTGTCAGAACAAAAACTACAGCCCTTGAAAGATATCTCATATTAAAATATTCCACAAAGTTCCTTGGACACCCGATATATTTTTTTTTTTTGTGTAACCCCTGCGCTCCCCCAAAAAAACAATCATGGCTGCGTCCCTGATTAAGCCAGATGCGCTGACGCCGACGATGACAATGATGCAAGCGCCAGAGCGGTGTGAAAAAAATGCCTCTCCGAAAATTGAAGGTGAAACCATTTTCACCGTTTCCGTTGCAAAACATGCATGGAGGCTTTTGGTTTTTTGCCTTTTGTTTTTATACCCGACACACTCTGTGTCGAGGGTATATTGCGTTTGTGTGGTTGTGTGTAACACCCAGAACCAGTCGAGATAGACCATACAAAATGTATATAGAAATGATCAGCGTCACCAGGAGATTCGATTTAGACATGTCCGTCCGTCTGTCTGTCTGTCCGTCTGTCCGTCTGTTTGTATACAGTTTTCTTATCGAATGAGTTGAGCTATCTTGACGAAATTTGGTATGCGTGCTCACGGCGACATGAGTAAGAACAAGTTCGAGAATGGACCCGATCGGACCATTTTTAGGGGTACCTCCAGTACTAGGCTCTGTTACGAAAATCACAAAAACTGCTCTAAAATCGAAGTTTTTCAACATATTTTGATGAAATTTGGTATTTGAACATGTTTCAAGGCAAGTAATACGACTTTCAAAGACTTAAAGATTGCGCGTGGAAGAAGGGCCTTTTTCGAAAATTGTCCCCTACACCCGAAATTCAAATGGGACTTGGACGAAATTTGGCACTTATGCTTCCTTTGAAATCCTCCCAAAAAATTTCCTTGGTCGGTCTATTATTAAGGGTACCTCCACTACTAGGGTCTGTCACAAAAATCCCAAAACTGCCTCAAAATCGAACTTTTTCGAAATATTTCAATGAAACTTAGAATTTGAGTGTATATTTAAGCCTCCGATTAGGATTGCAAAAAAAAAAAATGGAAAAGTGGGCGTGGAAAAGGGGCGGTTTTCATAAATAAATTTAGCAAAAGTCGGTATATGGGGCCCCTAATGTCCTTAGAAATCTCTTGAATATTCTTTCTTAGTGGTCCTGTTTTTTGGGCGTGGTTCAAAAATTATTTAAACATGTGTGTGTGTGTCGGGTATTTTATTGTCATGCTTACACCCTTACTTGTTTGTTTTCATGTTGGTATATTCCTATATAATTTTTTTTCTCTCTCTTCGTAATTAGAGTCACGAACTTGTGGGCGTGATTGAGGGAAAATTGGATGGAGGTATTCAATGGGGGAGAAAGATTTTCATTTTCATTTTCATCACTTACCGAAGCCATCAAAAAGATCATGGTCAGCGTTGCCGATGAGGTTATTGTAAGTTTTGTTGGATTAGCCATGCTGATGGGCGTAGATTTGGTTGCTGTTGTTGTTGCTTTGGCAGTTGCTTTTATATTTTTTATTCTTTTGTGTATTTTCGAAACGTTAAGCCTCGGCACTTGGCAGGTTCAATGTGAAGGTAAACGCCAAGCTCGCGTTCAATCCAATGCAGTTCGGCTGAGTTCTATTTTCAACATTTACATGAAAACTTTTCGCAACTTCTTTTATTGATTTCCGTCGTTTTGAAAGAGTTTATTTTATTATTTTGAATTAGTAACGATTGATTGGAAAATTTTGGCTAAACAGATTAAATTGCAAAATATTTCAGGTCAATTTTATCTACTTTTTTCTTTAAGAATCAATCGTACCTATGAATAATTGTCTGTCTGTATTTTCAGTCGAATAGGGATTTCAATGATTTTTATGTTCACTGTCACTGAAGTAATTCCTACTACGCATCAACTACTCCCCGACTTGTCCGAAAAAACTTGGGACTACTCTCTTTTAATTTGCCAACCAAGACTTTAACTGTTGTGTGTAAGCTCTTTAACATTGAGCTGTCATCGAGAAATAATCACTCCACCAGTAGACCCCCTACGGTCAATTAGAGCTCTATTGTTTCATTTGTACCAGTTGCTCGAATTCTTCAGCTAAACTTCTTCTAGACCACTTGCTGCTCTACGCTCTACATTTTGATCAGACATATTTCGAGTAATCGTAGAGTACATAGGGGACTTTGTCTAAGAATTTATAGTATTGTTGTAAAGAAAAAATGTATACATCGGTAAAATTATGAAGTTTTTTTTATTCTGATCTTTCGTTTTGGTATTTGTAGAAATTAAAATATTAAATCAACTATTTTGTCAAAAGGTTGAATAAAAAATATTGAAATAAGTGGCAAATACAGTTGCAAGCAGGCGCAGATCCAAGGCGAAATTTCACTTTGGTCGAATCAAAAAAAAAAAAAAAAAAAATTTATAAATAAAGAATAAATCTGAGACAAAAAAAAATATATATAATAAAAACTAATTAATAGGTAGGTACGTTATATCAGCACGTGTTGGTACTTTTTTCATATTTATATTCTCTTACTCCTTCGAATTCTTAATATAAGGCTTAGACGAGTTCCTTGATCGGTTTATTGATGAACACATGAACATAATTTCTGTCGTTCACTAAAGGCCGACATGGATGCGTCTGGATGTTTTGAGATGTTTCAAAAAATATTGGGTTGGTTTTTTTAATTTCTTTGAATGATCTTTCTTGTCAAGCTCATTGGAACCTTGTTTTGCGAAACATTTGCTTTGGAATGAACCCTTACAGAATATTTATACTATGTTTCTTGGTTTTGTTTTATATTTAAACTGATTTTAATTCATTTAAATTGCCTTGAAGACACTTCTCACAAACGTCTTTAATATATTCTTATGTATATTTATTTTCTTTTTAAATATCCTCCGATATCGCCATAAATGTTTATTTCGTACGTATGATACAGATGACTTTCCAATTGCACGTTTTAAATTTTCATCTGCACGCTTGCGCAATCGTGCGTCAACTGCGCCTGCAATGCTTGTGGCGCGTCTATTTTGTTTTCAGCAGGCAAAGCGTCAACGATTTTCCACATGCACAGCTGCCAGAGACTCGTCGGACCACATAGCATTTCGATTTTCATTTGTCCACATCAAAAGGAAAAAAAACCTACGACTGACACTTCGCCTGCTCCTCCATTGCATATCGGTCATTTTGGAGCTCATTTTCGTTTGCCTTTCAGTTTTCATTGCTATTTTCATTTCCATTTGATAAACTAGGAATTTCGATTGTGTTTGTTGTTGTTGCTGATTATTGTTGCTTTTCATTTTGTGTCCCTGGCAAATCGAAAAAATTCATTTTCCGCCAAATGCGAAATTCGCTTTCATTGACCAACTGTGCGGAGTCATTTTGCGCGCGAATCCACTTTTCTTGATCAGCTAACTTATGTATAAATAATGGTTGCGGCCTCCTAACCAGTTGAGCGACTAAATGCCTGGAATATTGAACTTGTTATAGCTTCAATCTGCGCGCGAGGATAAAGTTGTTATATCACTTTCGTGGTCAATTAACTTTGCAACGCACTGGCTTTTTAATTGAAAATAAAAATAAAACAAGTAAGGGTGTTATCGACAATAAAATACCCAACACAGACACACTTGTTCGAATAGTTTTTCATATCAAGAGGTGTTTAAGACCATAAGGGGCCCCATATACCGACTTTTGTTAAATTTCTTTATGAAAACTGCCACGCCTACTTTTCGAATTTTTATTTAATTATAATCGGAGGCTTAAATATAAGCTCAAATAAGTTTCATTTAAATATTTGGAAAAAGTCCGATTGGGAGGCAGTTTTGGGATTTTTGTGGCAGACCCTAGTACTGGAGGTACCCTTAATAATTTTTTTTTTTTTTTTTTTTTTCAACTTTTCAAATTTATTTATCGTATCACTCATATTTATCCGAGTCTAACAATAAGTCATAGAATCTTATAACAGGTTGGCTGATAAGTCCCCGGTCTAACAAAGAAAAACACATTTTTTTGTCAAAATTCGTTTTTATTATTCAACATAGTTCCCTTCAAGAGCGATACAACGATTATAACGACCTTCCAATTTTTTGATACCATTTTGGTAGTACTCCTTCTGTTTTGCCTCAAAATAGGCCTCAGTTTCGGCGATCACCTCTTCATTGCAGCCAAATTTTTTCCCTGCGAGCATCCTTTTGAGGTCTGAGAACAAGAAAAAGTCGCTGGGGGCCAGAGCTGGAGAATACAGTGGGTGGGGAAGCAATTCGAAGCCTAATTCATGAATTTTTGCCATCGTTCTCAATGACTTGTGGCACGGTGCGTTGTCTTGGTGGAACAACACTTTTTTCTTCTTCATATGGGGCCGTTTTGCCGCGATTTCGACCTTCAAACGCTCCAATAAGGACATATAATATTCACTGTTGATGGTTTTTCCCTTCTCAAGATAATCGATAAAATTTATTCCATGCCCATCCCAAAAAACAGAGGCCATTACTTTGCCAGCGGACTTTTGAGTCTTTCCACGCTTCGGAGACGGTTCACCGATCGCTGTCCACTCAGCCGACTGTCGATTGGACTCAGGAGTGTAGTGATAGAGCCATGTTTCATCCAATGTCACATATCGACGCAAAAACTCGGGTGTATTGCGAGTTAACAGCTGCAAACACCGCTCAGAATCATCAACACGTTGTTGTTTTTGGTCAAATGTGAGCTCGCGCGGCACGCATTTTGCACAGAGCTTTTTCATATCCAAATATTGATGAATGATATGACCAACACGTTCCTTTGATATCTTTAAGGCCTCTGCTATCTCGATCAACTTCATTTTACGGTCATTCAAAATCATTTTGTGAATTTTTTTGATGTTTTCGTCGGTAACCACCTCTTTCGGGCGTCCACTGCGTTCACCGTCCTCCGTGCTCATTTCACCACGCTTGAATTTTGCATACCAATCAATTATTGTTGATTTTCCTGGGGCAGAGTCCGGAAACTCATTATCAAGCCAAGTTTTTGCTTCCACTGTATTTTTTCCCTTCAGAAAACAGTATTTTATCAAAACACGAAATTCCTTTTTTCCATTTTTTTCACAATAACAAAAGTTGCTTCACAAAAGACGCTCTATCTCACAAACTAATTGACTTACAGACGTCAAATTTTGACACGAATCATTTGAAGGTTGCCACTATATAAAAATAATATGCATTTAATACTAGCGACGCCATCTATGTGTCAGACCGGGGACTTATCAGCCAACCTGGTATGTACTTCCACGTTTATTACATTTTATGAAGCATTATTAAACTTAATACGTATATAAATGTAATTACTACTATGTTACGGGCCTCAGATAAGGAAACCTGGGCTTTAATCCGGATATCAGTGGAATTGATGATGTGCCGGTTCATTTTAGTGGAAAAAGTGCAAGGAAGCATAACGAGAGGATAAATAGAATTCGTAGGAGGTGGAAATGGAAAGCTCCGTTAAACAATTTTCAAGCAGTGAGTCTTTGGAATTCGACTTTTGTAAGTTTTGATATAGGAATTATCATTCGAGGATCGAGTTGGTGCAATGGACTCCACTATATTTACGCGGCTTATTATGATATAGGAGTATCAGTCGAGGATCTAGTTCGTGCAATGGACTGCACTATATTTACGCGGATTATTTTGATATAGGAATATTGTTCGAGGATTGAGTTTATGCAATAGACCGCATTATATTTACACGGCTTAATGCTGTATGAACGAGGTAAGCGGAGGACTGCTAGAGGCCAGATTGGATTGCTGGTCGGTCGTTTCTTTTTAATCTTGAGCGAGAAGATGTAGTTGCAAGTCCTCTAGCGAGAGGATTTATATGAGTTTCCAGCTTATGATAATATTTTAGTTTGGCCTTTGTAAATTCGCATTTAACCATCTCTATGTTGAGGTCTCTATGGATGTGCTCGTTTTTAACAAACCAAGGTGCACCCGTAATAGATCTAAGAATTTTTGATTGTGCTCTTTGAAGTATATCGATATTTGATGCGCTGGCGTTTCCATACAGTTGTAAACCGTACAACCATATCGGTTTTATGACTTGATTATATAAGAGGATTTTATAGTCAAGTTTTAGAGGGGAGCGACTATTCAGTAGCCAGTGCAGACTAACAGCTTTGAGTTTCATTTGTGTTCTCTTTGCTTCGATGTGTTTGCGCCAAGTCAGTCTTCTATCCAAGTGAATTCCGAGATAAGTTACTTCTTCAACTTGAGGGATTCGATTGTTGTTTAAGTATACGTCTGGAGCGATACCTCTATTTAGTGTAAATGTTATGTGATGAGATTTTTGTTCGTTGACATTAATACGCCAGCGAGATAGCCAAGTTTAGATTTCATTCAAATGCGTTTGGAGCTGGTTGGCCGCTATCATCACGTTCTTGTGTCTACTTAAGAATGCTGTATCATCGGCAAACGTCGATGTGACAAGATGCTGACTGATAGGAATGTCGGCTGTAAATATAAGATATAAGAATGGACCCGCAACACTCCCTTGCGGGACTCCGGCATTAATTTCAAATTCTTTTGTTATAATTGAATTTTGTTTAACTTGAAATCTTCTATTGTTCAAGTAAGATTCTAGAACTGCATGTACGTTTTGTGGAAGAAAGTGTCTAATTTTATATCTAAGCCCATCATGCCAAACTTTGTCGAATGCTTGCTGAACATCAAAAAATACCGCAGTGCAGTACTCACGTTGCTCGTATGCAGTTCTAATTTCATTTGTGATTCTATTTACTTGCTCAATTGTGCCGTGTTTTTCCCTAAATCCAAACTGGTGAGAGGGGATTATGTTTTGCTGTAGCACAAATGGCGACAATTTTAAAATCAGAAGCTGTTCGAAAAGTTTGGAAAGACAAGGAAGGAGGCTAATTGGCCTATATGATGAAGCTTGTGTAGGGTCTTTTCCTGGTTTTCGTACCATTGTAATAACTGATCTCTTCCATTGTTTTGGGAAATATCCATACATTATAATTGCATTGAAAAGGCCTGTTATGAACTGTACTGCTACAAAAGGTAAGCATTTTATCATTTTGGGAGTAATAAAGTCATGCCCTGGAGCTTTTTTGCAGACTAATTTATTCTTGACGACGTCAACTCCTTCACTAGGAGTTATTTGTATATTAATTTGCTGATTGTTATCAGGCTGTGGTGGAAGAGGATAGAACCCTTTACTTGGATTCGGTTGGCATACCTTGTTCAGATGCTTAGCAAATACTGCGGCTTTATCTTCATCGTTTCGCGCCCACCCACCGTTAGAATCTCTTAGAGGGGATTCACTTTCGACTGGAGTCTTAAAACATCGGCTTGCTCGCCATAGAGATGTTTTGTTATTGCCTCTTGGAGAAAGACTTTGTACAAAGTTATGTTTGTTAAGTTCTTTTTCCTTCAAAAGAGCTGCTTTAAGCTTTTTTTCAGCTTCCCTAAGTCTATATTTAGATGCTGGGGATCAGGTTTGTTGCCATTCCCTCCTGCATCTTCTTTTAATAGCTACGAGATGTTCGATTTCAGTATTTGTCAAAGGATTCGTTTCTTTATGGATATACTTTGGCGTAGAATTTTTTGCTGCTATGGATAGCATTGTACTAAATACTGTAATAGCATCATCGATATGCTTTTTACTTTCAATTTTGTAATTTTTGTGTAAATGTGAGCTTATATACTTTTTATATTTAAGCCAGTTAGTATTGGGATTTGTTAACCTGTGTGGAAACTCAGCTAGAGTTGGTCTTTCTTTCAAAAGGAATATCACTGGTGAATGATCAGAGGAGAGATCAAGTGATACTTGAGCTGATATGGATTCTCTTTTGATGCCCCTGAAAATACCAAAATCTATAAGGTCTGGGATTTTATTGGGATCTGTTGGCCAGTATGTAGGTTGTCTAGGTGATACAAAGTCGAAATTATTACTCCTATTGGTGATTACCCTGTATAATTGTGATCCCTTTGGATTGCAAAGACGGGAACCCCAAAAGGGATGCTTTGCATTAAATCGCCAGCGGCTATAAATTTATCACCTAGAGTGTTGAAAAAATCTATAAACATACTTTCGGTTATATTAAAGCGAGGAGTGCAGTATACTGATGAAACTGCCAAATGTTTATTGTTAAGTTGTACATTTATTGTAGACGCTTGGATAAAAGCTGTTGCATACGATCCCATATGGGCATGCCTTATTCTATTACGAATAAGAATGCCTGTACCACCATGTGCTTTGCCATCTGGGTGGTTTGTTTGGTAAAATATGTATCCAGGAATTTAAAAAAAACATTTATTGGTTAAATGAGTTTCTGAGAGAAGCATTACATCAACAGCTTCTCGAATTAAAAAATTTTGAATTTCTTGCTTATGCCGACTTAAGCCGTTTGAGTTCCATGCACAAAATTTTAAACAGGTCATATTTTAGATAAAAGAGCTGTCAATAACTTACTCTGCATTTGCACAATACTATCGAGAGAACTTTGCATTGCCTGCATGAACTGAGAAATGCTTTGAGTAAGAGTTGAAATCATCAACTCAAGATTGCTATGTGAGTGTGAAGGTGAGTACTGGTTGGATGGAATTCCAGATTTCAACGCGTTGGCGTAGGATATACCTGGTGTAAAAGGAGCCTTAGCGATATTCGGAGTTGGCGCCATTTCAGGGACAAAAATATTTCCGATTGGATTGCGAACTAATTGCTTTCGAATATCTAGACGCTGCTTAAGATTTTTATAAACGGGCAGCCACGATAATTTGCAGTATGATTACCCTGGCAGTTGCTACATTTAACTAAGTTGTGGTCGTTTTGAGTTTTTTTATTGCACACTGAACTGTGGTGTAGTTCGCCACATATAACACACACTGTACGCAGAGTACAGTAGGTTTTGGTATGGCCGAATTCTTGGCAATTGTTGCATTGGACAGGCCCATTTCGTTTGTGCGGCTCTTCAAAACTAATTTTGCGATGCAATAGGTACATTAAGTTATATATAGGGTGGCTTTCGTTTTTTTTAAGCGTACAGTTGTCTGGGAGAAGATCAACTTTAAACATTGGTTGCGGTACTTTATCTTTATTTATTATGTTTATAACTGCCCTAGCGCGGAAGCCCTTTTCGCCGAGAGCATTTTTTATTTCATTTGTATCAACATCTACTTCAATACCTTTGATAACTACTGTAATGCCCTTGCTACTTTTTAACTGATATGTATAAAAATTTTTTTTTGCCTCTTCAAATTGTTTCACTACTTTACGATAGCTTACTTCAGTATCAGCTTGAATTTTTGTTTCATGTATGTTCCCTTTTGTTAGGGGAACAACATGAAATTTATTATTGCCTAATATGGTTTCCAAACTATTGCGTTAAACTGAATTTAGTACCTTAAGTAGACTTTAGTAGTGAGTGTTTTTACTTCAAATTTTCGGCTTGAATTCAAAAACCGTACAGCACATGAACTGCAGATATCAGAATTCAAGTTGTACCAAGCAGCACATAAACTGTTGATACACGAAGACAAGTCCCTAAGTTGATCACACAATGGTTTCAATTGGACTCATGTTTATTAATAAATTTCATTTCTTTTATACATTATTATTGCTAGATAATCAATATTTAAATCAATGAAGCTCAATATTAATTCATTATTGCTTAAGCAGTAATTTTTCTTTTTCTTGTTCTTTTCTTTTGCTTTGTTTTTTATATACAAACATATTCTCGCTTACATGCAAAGTTTTCTTGCGACATAAATTTTTGCTGATCGCATAAAATAAACAATTGTGGATTGAATTCTAAACATTCTGGCCCTCCGTTGAGTAATCTTGTTTACTCAACTCTTTATACAATTTCGAGAGCTGTTGTGTTTTGCTGGCGTGGAGTAGGTTTTGGTGGTGTCCCAAGTCGAATAGCTCTTTGCTGACATTTAGTTTTTATTTTCCAAATACTCAAGCAGAGAATTGTCAATATAATGAGCACGATCACAGTATAGCTTGTTACATCATGCAGTGTGGATGGCTGGATTTCTTCAGGAAACTGGAAGTCGGCATGTAACTGTTGCTGGACCTTGGTGAGCTGTTCCAATTTATTATTTACTTGATGAATGTCAAAATTTAGTACTCTTTTTAATTCCATAGGTTCTGCAACTGAGGTTATATTTCCAAATGCGGGAAATGATAAATGCATTATGGTTGAAGTAATTCCCTGGCCTTGGATTGTTAAAAAAGCACCTTTTATGACGCAATCAGGTTGGATGGACAGTGTGCCGGAACCATTTATGTTGACTTCTTGGACATTGTCTCCACACACAGCTGTAAGCTCAGTTGCAGTTCTAGCTGCAAAAATCCACTTATTCGGTTTCCAAGTTGGAATGAGTGAAATGTTATTGAATTGGTGTTCCACCTTGCAATTGGATGAGGTTCTGTTGTTAAAAAGGGCTACTTCGCAAGAATAGCTGCCGGAATTTTTTCGAATTGTTGCTTGAATGTTTGGGCAGAGGAAGGTGTCGTCAATAATTTCATTACATTTATAAAAATCGGTTGTGCTCAAGGTGACATATTCATCTCGATGATTAGTGACTGCTAGAAATTGCGCAGTTGGTTTGATTGAAAGCATAGTGCTGTTAATAACTGTGAGAATTGAAATCAGATGAAAAAGTTCGAATTTTTGATGATTGACAAGTGGAATATCAATTTTGAACATCAGACGATGTGCAGCAACTGCTTTATTTTTCTTTATTTTCATGATTTTATATAGGTGTAAAAGATCATCATCATCTGTTGGAAGAGCTCGCCCAACGGGCAGATGTCCTTTTATGCAACTGATTTCCCTTTTCAATTGCTGAGGTGTCAATATGGTCGGGCTAATGTTTCCGTGGTTTGAATGAGTGAGTGCGTTGATTATATCTGCCTGAATTTTGTGTATATGTGATGATAGCATGAAAAGTTGAACTACCAACGATATCATTAATTGTGAATTGTAAAGGTTTGTGTGTTCGGCTCCCAATTGGTTGAACTCCTGTTCAATTGCCCTTTGAAGCTCTATAATGTGTTTACTTGTGTTGATTGCATCCTCCTTTAAAATGTTGATTGTGGCATCAACAACTGATGTTTGATTTTTTACTAAATGCAGTAAGAATTCTTCATTGCTGTTGACCTTGTTTATGGTTGCCGCCATATGTTCAGCATAGTTGGAGTCCAGTACTCCAAATAGGGCATTGGCAACATTGCCTACAATGTCTAACTCTGCTCTTCTTGATCGAGTCGGTGATATGAGATCTTCTTCCTGAATGAGCTCTTCTGCAGTTTGTTGTAATTGGTGTGCAAATGCGTAGCAAGATTTATCCAAGGATTTATTGCATAATCCTCTAAGTGTTTGAATTCCTTCGTCTAGCATCTTGTTTTTGGACCAGAGTGGTTTCAGCTCATAGTATACGAAGATTTTCCAACTGCCACTTATTAGTTTTGTGTTTCCAATTCCTTCGAAATATATTCCCGGATTTGCATCAAAATTTGTTATGTTGACTGATCCGGCAAGGGCTAATGGCATCAAGAGAAGCGAAATTATTAGTGTTGTAACCAGAGAGCTGGTGGAAATTAATTTCCTTTTTGATGGACTTGTTTCTGATGATGGCCGCTTTAGTGGTAGTTCATAATTCTCATTTTGGTCTCCTTCGTTAAAAAGTGGTGCGAGTTTTTGTAACGGACGTTTAAACACGCCATTTTCGGTTTTTATATCTGCTACTCGAATTAGTTGATCATCTCCTTTATACACATGAACGACTCTACCTAATGGCCATTTCATCGTTGGTAAGTTTTCATCCTTGAGGATCACCATGTCACCTTCCTTTATATTTTGACATCTTTGTTGCCACTTGTTCCGATATTGCAGTTCATGTAAATATTCTACATGCCACCGTTTCCAAAATTCATCCTTTGCATTTGACACCAGCTGCCATCTTGCTGTTAATGTGTTTTTTAAGGATGCTCTATTAGGATTTACTTGTGAAGTAAGAGGTTCGCCGATGATAAAGTGACCTGGTGTGAGTGCAGTCAAGTCGTTCGGATTGGATGACATTGGTGTTAACGGTCTTGAATTAAGTATGGCTTCTACTCCGATAGTTATTGTTTCAAACTCCTCATATGTGAAGGATGCGCTGGCCATCGCCTTAACAAGCAGTAGTTTTGCAGATTTTACTGCAGCTTCCCATAGCCCTCCAAAATGTGGTGCCTTGGGGGGTATGAACTTGAACTCAATTCCAAGATCACTGCTAGCCCTTTTGATTTGGGTTTGGGCAGTTGTTGAGTAAATTGCATCTTTTAGCTCTTCCAGTTGGTTTTTTGCTCCGACAAAATTTGTAGCGTTGTCACTGTATAACGTTTTGCATCTGCCCCTCCTTCCTGTGAAACGCTTGAGGGCACCTATGAAAGCTTCAGTTGTCAAATCGCTTACAATTTCAAGGTGAACAGCCTTTGTTGCAAAGCAACAAAATACAGCTAAATATGCTTTGTAGGGTCTTTTTCCTCTTCCCTTATAGTGTACCATAAAGGGGCCACAATAGTCGACTCCAGCCTTAAAGAATGGCCTTGCTGCAGTTACTCGATCAGCTGGTAAGTTTCCCATGAGTTGCTCCATCAAGTGAGGTTTTGCTCTGGTGCAGCGAATACATTTGTGGACTGTGTTGCGAGCCAAAATCTTTCCTTTGATTGGCCAAAATTGTTGTTTTATGATGCACAATAACGCTTGAGGCCCACAATGATTATGTTCTTCGTGCTTTGCTTTAAACAATAGTCGAACGATTGGGTTATTGTATGGGAGAACCATCGGATGCTTGGCATCATAGGCAATAGATGCTGCTTCAAGCCGTCCTCCTACTCTTAATACGCTGTGATCGTCCAAAAAGGGTGCTAGTCCGTTGAGTTGGCTTGATGCGTCGATAGTTTTGCATGCCTTCAGATTATTAATATCACTTAATAGCTCAGATTGTTGAATTGTCTTAACGATGAATTGCAAGGATGTATATAATTCAAAAGGACTTAATTCTGGTTGCAGCATGATTGAATGTATTTTCTTGCGTTCAGGACCTTTCTGATGTGGAGGATTTACTCTTTGATGATTGGTCTTCATAAGTTGAACAAATTTGATCACATAAGCTATTGTACGTAGCAAAAACTTAAACGAATTCCGATGATTTATTGAGTATAGTAGTTCACTTGAACTATTCTGAGCCTTGATGATTGCTACGATTGGTTTCTGTTTTAATTCCAATTCAACTGACGATTGAAGAGAACTTGACGATTGTTGAGGCCATTGCGTTTGGCTTCCGTGGAGAAATAATGGCCCATAAAACCATATGGTATATGTTCTAAATTTTTCAGTTGAAATTCCCCGTGAAAGAACATCAGCTGGATTATTCTTTGATGGAACGTGATGCCATTGAGTTGGCAAGGAAAGCTGTTGAATTTTGCTGACACGATTAGCTACGAATGTATAATATGAGGATGCCGATGATTTAATCCAATTTAAAACAATTTCGGAGTCAGTCCAAAAGATTGTTGTAACATCCAAATTTTTAAGATCACCCTTTACTCTTTTAGTTAATTCAGCTCCTAATAAAGCCGCACATAGTTCCAAACGAGGCAATGTTTGTTTCTTGATCGGCGCTACTCTTGATTTTGCACACAGTAAATTGACTGTTATAGTTCCATCTGTGGCAACTGATCGAACATAAATTGCTGCCCCATACGCCTTTTCTGATGCGTCAACAAACGTATGAATTTGCGTTTTATTTGGTTGTATCGTCTTATGGTTAAAGATGTGCCTGGGCGCTCTTATGCTGTTCAAACCTGTGAATCCTTTTAGAAATTGGTTCCATTCAAGTTGTAAGTCTTTTGGTAGCTCTTCATCCCACGATATTTTGAGTTGCCATAACTGTTGAGTGAATATTTTGGCCTTTACAATAACTGGACCAAATATTCCCAAGGGGTCAAATATTTTGCCGAGGTCAGAACAAACTGACCTTTTTGTTGGTGTCTTGTTGGATATTGTTGTGGATGCTCTCCCGCAAAGCTGATCAGTTTTAGGCAACCATATCACGCCCAAGGCCCTTTGTGCTTTATCAATATCTGAGTCGAAATCGAGGCTTATTTCCCCTTCGTCTAAGGCTGCGCCCGCCAAGAGCTGCGGATGGTTTGAACACCACTTCCTTAGATTGAACCCGGCTTCTCTAAGCATTGTCGTAAGTTGCGTCTTTGCTTCCAGTGCTGTGCTCAAAAGATCGGCTCCACTAAGGCAATCATCAACGTAGAAATCGTCATGCAGAATGGGAGCTCCAATTGGATATTTACTCATGCTTGATTGTGCTAAGTGTTGTAAACACCTTGTTGCTAGATATGGTGCTGAAGTAGTCCCATACGTTACAGTAGTTAGGTGATAGTATTTGATTGATTCAGTTGGATTTTTTCGCCAGATAATTGTTTGAAGATTCTGATCAGCTTCATGAACCAGAATCTGCCGGTACATCTTTTCAATGTCTGCTGTAAATGCAATACGATGCATCCGGAATCTGAGCAGAATTGCGAATATGTCACTCTGAACGGTAGGTCCAGCATGCAGAACATCATTGAGTGAGAGCCCCGTCGAAGTTTTTGCTGAACCATCAAATACGACGCGCAGTTTTGTTGTTGTACTGTCTGGCTTCAACACACAATGATGGGGTATGAAGAAACTTGGCGTCAATAGTTCATCTTTTGGAATTTCCTTCATGTGCCCTAGTGCCTCATACTCATTCATAAAGTTCACATACTGCATTTTTAGGTTCTCGTCCTTACTGAGACGTCTTTCCAATGAAAAAAAACGTTGAAGGGCTAGCTGACATGAATTTCTAAGCGCAGATACATTTCCCAATCGAGGTAGGTGAACCATGTATCTGCCTTCGTGTGTCCTTGCCACAGTTTGAACAAAGTGAATTTCGCATAATCTTTCCGATTCTGTCATTTGTCGTTGTACCTCGTCTGCATCATCCATTTTCCAGAATTTTTCCACCATTGTTGAAGTTGCAATTTCGTCTTCACTGAAAACTGCGCATGTTGTTGACCTTCCTTGCTCTCCAGCTACTTTTCCAGTAACTATCCATCCTAATACTGAATTTTGTAGGTTAGGACATCCAGATTTTAATTTTATTTGTTGCGGCCGAAGTAAATCAGTGTAAAATTCTGCTCCTAGAAGGACATCGACTCTTTCTGGTGTGAAGAATTCAGGGTCTGCTAGTTTAATGTTTTGTGGTAGATTCCATTCTGATGTGTCAATATGGCATGATGGCTGTGCAGATACTATGTAAGGTAGAATGAATGCTTCTAGCTGTGCTGAATACTTTCCATTTAGTGAATTCAATGCAACATTCACTCGTTGTGTTGACTGTCGGGTGTTTCGCCCGATTCCTTCAATACAAAGAGATGATTTTGAGGGAGACAGTGCTAGTCTTTTTACAGTCCTCTCGGATATTATGTTGATTTGAGATCCAGAGTCTAAAAGTGCACGGACTTCGCAACTGCGACCGTTATTCGCAGTTAATCTTATTTTTGCTGTTGCAAGGAGAACGAACTTGTACCCAGCTGATGGTTGATTGGATAAAGCTACCGTAGCCTGTGTGTCTGTTGCTTTTTCTACAGTTGATTCTTTTTGCTCTGTAGCCACTGTTGACGTGACATTACCTTTGTCATTGGAAGACTTAGATTGTTCTAAATGTAATAAAGTATTATGTTTTTTGGGGCACTTAGAACAAGATCTAGCTGAGCAGCCTTTGGATTGATGGTCGTCTTTAAAGCAGTTGACACACAACTTGTGGTTTTGTGTCCATTTAAGTCGTTCTACTGGAGACATCTTTAAGAATTTTCCGCAATAGTAGATCGGGTGACCTTCTTTGCTGCATACCTTGCATGCCTTAGAGTTGGTTGCTGTGGCCGACGTTGCTGAATCCGCCTTTTCCTTACCCCCAACGGCTTCCAGAGCTTGAAATCGAAGTTCTAAAAATTTTAGGAAATGTTGTATGCTCTGAAGTTCTCTAGGAGACTGTAATGAAGATTCATATAGAATATGGCTTTGTCGATCCAATTTTTTAACCAGAATATGCAGCAGAAGAGGACTCCATTGATCGGTGTCGACACCTATGTTTTGTAATGCGAGCAAACTTTCATGTATGGTGTCATGAAAATTGCGAACGGTGTTTTTCTCAGGTGTTAAATTTTTAAGCGCCAAAATCTTTTCAATGATGAATCCAGTAAGTACTCGTTTATTGTTGAAACGTTCTTCTAGAATTGTCCACGCTGATGTATAGTTTTCTTCTGTTAGGTTGAGATGTCGTATCAACCTCTCTGCTTCTCCAGTGAGGTTGGTTTTTAAATACCACATTTTCTCTATGTTCTGCAGTGGTTGTTCATGAATAGTACGCTTGAAAATATCAGAAAAAGTCTGCCATTTCAAGAGATTGCCATCAAACTTCGGTATTGATATTTTTGGTAATTTTATCTCAGGTCGGCCTCGTGAAGGTGTCTTGGATTCCTTCATCAAGTTGGTGAGAGATGCCAGTTTTTTATGAACTTCACTCTCAATATTTATAAACTCATGCATGTCGTATCCTTGTTGTGTTGGATCACTGACATGTTCATGAATTTCAAAGTTTGCTTGTTGAATGTGGTCATAGAGTTTGCTTATTGCATTAATTCCATGTTCTGGAGATTCGTTTACTGCTGTGCCTTGAAGCAGTCTTGAAAGGGAAGACATCATTGCCTGTTGTCTCCGTATCAAGGGTCCGATTTCATTTGTAGAATGCCGGTTGTCCTTTTCAGTAATTGTCCCATTTGATGTAGGGACAGTTTTTGGGATTGCTCCTGACCGCTCATGTGGAGCTGAAGCCTTGAAGTCCAATAACGCCTTTTCTAATTGATCTTTAAATTTCTCCACCAGCTCCAGTGTTTGAGTATATTTGTCTTTTGTGAAGTAATCATCGTCGAGTGGAACTTGCTCCATCAAGCGAATGTCGTTGTCCACACGCTCAAAGTGCTGCCATGCCCTGTTTATTCGGTTGAGACGTTCTTGGAAATAATCTGCATTGTTCTTTCGCGATGGTGAATCTTTTTGGTAATTACGGATGATCGTTTTAATGTTTTCCGTAGTAGTTTCTTGTTCCGCCTTTAGCTGCTTAAACTCCTCCATTATGCGTTGTATATATGAAATAAGTTTGTTTGTTGAACTGTTGATCACTTGTAGTAGTCCTTCTTTATATGTAAAAAAGATCTGCTATATTTTCAACTGTTCAGCCTTTGATAATCCTTCAGGATATAACTACTGCTGACAGTGAGACCGCTCGAGTTGCGCGAACTTTGACTTCGGTATAATAAACGATTTTATTCGCGACGAACTACTCGAATGTATTAAAATTTTGTTGTTTATTGACGACAGAACTCAGAAGAAGTTCTTTGTCGGGGTCACCAATGTTTTTACTTCAAATTTTCGGCTTGAATTCAAAAACCGTACAGCACATGAACTGCAGATATCAGAATTCAAGTTGTACCAAGCAGCACATAAACTGTTGATACACGAAGACAAGTCCCTAAGTTGATCACACAATGGTTTCAATTGGACTCATGTTTATTAATAAATTTCATTTCATTTATACATTATTATTGCTAGATAATCAATATTTAAATCAATGAAGCTCAATATTAATTCATTATTGCTTAAGCAGTAATTTTTCTTTTTCTTGTTCTTTTCTTTTGCTTTGTTTTTTATATACAAACATATTCTCGCTTAAGGTGCTTGTACACGTTCAACAAAAATTTCGTCAACATTTATATGTTTCCAGCGGCAATATTGCTTCCCAGTTGACACTAGCACGACAACATTCGCCTTGTCAACATTTTTTTCTTGCCAGGCAACAATTTTTTGTTTGTTGCCGTCAATGTTGTTCAAAGTTATTGCCGAAGTGTTTACACCGGAAATAGAAACATGCTGATGTCAACAATTAGAGGAACATTTAAAAATTTAAACGTAAATTGCTATTTAAGCATTTATTATGCGAGAGCGAGGTAAGAGATAATTATTTCCATTTGTAATTAAAATAGAATTAAACGTATATTTTATTAAGAGGAAATGGATAATGAATCGTCCGAAATAAGCATTGATGCTGAGCAAGCAGCTGCACTTTTATTATTAAAAATGATGCATCCAACTTCAGCGCCGATATCCGTATATGCAGCATTTTTTTTTTGGGGTAATGCGGTATTGAGCACTGCTGAGCTCCCATAGCATTGGTTTCAACTCGAATAGGGATATGAGTTTGGTCTGTCTTTCCAGAGACAAAAACTTTTCATTTTTTCCCCAGACATTAGTGGCTAAATATTAGTTCTTTTAAATGAAAGTGACAGAATAATAGAAACTTTTCACTTACATGGGCTACTAGATTTAAATTTTTTTGTTTTGAGTTCATTTTGTTGCCGTCAACATCAAAATGTTTTTGAACGCTTTCATAAACAAATTTGTTGATCGGCAATATACAAATATCATTTTTGTTCATATTTTACATGGTCAACAAAAATGTTGATCGGCAGCATTGGGTGTTGACGAGCAACAATGTTGCCGTCCTGTTGCTATCCAGTTTACATGAGCAACATACGGGCAACATCTAATATTGCCCTAATGTTGACGCATTTTGTTGAACGTGTACAAGCACCTTTACATGCAAAGTTTTCTTGCGACATAAATTTTTGCTGATCGCATAAAATAAACAATTGTGGATTGAATTCTAAACAGTGAGTTTAAACTGAGTTTAGGGTATTTAAATTCAGAAATAAACTCATGAGTTTAGGCATTCGTTGCTGCAACCCTTACATTTCACTACCTTTTTTGACAACGATGAAATTACCTGTTTGCTCATTTTTTCAAATCTTTAGAGGTGAAATGAATTTTCGTTTGTTTTAATAATAAAAAATAAAAAAATATCTTTCTCCCCAATTAATCTTGTTTGCGCCCGGATTCGAACCTCAGCCTTTCGGGTTCCAAGGCGGAGGCCTATCCACTATACCACGATATCCTTTCGATCAATCAAAGCAAACATCTAATTTAAGTTCGAACAAGCGTGTGAGCTCGTAAACTCAGAATTTACAGTCTGAAAGGGTATTTTCTAAATTCAATTTAAGGAGCTAAATTCAGATTTTAAGTTGACAGTCTGGAAGTCATATAAGAGGCGAGCTAAACTTGCAACAAGCGTATTAGAGCTACGCTCACGCAAATAAATTGAAGGCGGTTTAATTTCTTTTGTTGGTTGATTTTCGGATGGATTATCATTTGAATCAGCCAGTGGATCAAAACGGTTTCCCGATAGAGTATTGGGGCGGATGGATGAATTTTCAGTTTTATTAACTTTAGACCTATTGGCACTTGTTCCTACTGGGCTTCTTTTCCTTTTCGTAATTGTCAAAATCGCCCTTACGTAATTAATGGACAGCCCCTAACCGATTGAACGTTAGTGGTAGCCCTAGATGTGGGTGAGTGGCTTATTGGCATCACTCAGGTGGTTCGAGAATCAGCTGGCAGCTGATTAAGCTGCTGCAACAGCTGTCTCTCTCTATGTACGTAGTACTTATCTTTGTTGAAACTTAGATTTTGATTTTTATATTTTTTTCCACTTCACCGATGTCCGAGCGGCTCGCCACCCTTAATAATGGACCGATCAAGAAAAGGGCAAGATGTTTATGGCTACAAAGGAAGTATAAGTGCCAATTTTCGTTCAAGTCCCATAGGCGTTTCGCGAGTAGGAGACATTTTTCGAAAAACGCCCTTCTGCCACGCCCATTTTTCTAATTTTTCTAAATCACATTAATTGGCCTTAAAAATGTTCAAATGCCAAATTTCATAAAAATATCTTGTAAAACTCTGGTTTTGGAGCAGTTTTTGTGATTTTCATAAGAGACCCTAGTACTAGAGGTACCCCTAAAAATGTTATAAGCAACGCGAAAAAATTTTTCTCATTCATAATTTTTATAAGGCAACGTAAAAAATATTTTTCGAACGATAAAAATTTTGAGCAACGGAAAAAAATTGTTTTCTTCAATAACTGTTATAGAAGACCCAACAAGCAAAGTAAGGAAATATGACCAGCGCTAGGTCCATTCGACCTATTTTGGTTATATTTTTCCTATTTTTGACCAAATTTCTGCCTTAAAAATACCCTAACTTAAAAGTAAGTCTTACAAGGTCGAAATTACCTAAATTCAACCTATGTTAGGGCTTAAAAGTCAATGTGACCTTAAAGAATATTTTAGGTCGAAAATAGGTAAAACAGCCCTTCTTAAATGCCCTAATAGTGCCATAACTTTCAATTCCAAATTAGGTAAGTTTTTAAAGGCATATGGACCACATTTTTTTTTACTTAATTTCGACTATCAGGTCCGTTCGACTTTTAGGGCGATATTAGGTCAAAAAAATTACTTGTTTTGTTGCCTTTCTGCCCTATAAGTCGAGATGCATTGATTATTCGACTTTTAAGTCGAAATGCCTCTGAAGGAAAAAGACAAAGCTAAAAAAAAAACGTATGCCCTATTTTGACCTAATAGGACCATTATGTTAAGTAACGTTGAGAGCATAAGAAGTGTGAGTTTTAATTAATGCATTGTTATTCGGCCAGAATAAAATTCGATTTTGTTCCCAATTGCTAGGAATATATGCATACTCTAAACGCGAAGAAGCACCGCGAGTTTTAATGAAAGCTAGAAGTAGCATAAAAGAGCTGAAATTGACGGAAAGAGATATAAATTTCCGCATGCCCGCTCTCGATGTTGCATGCTCGGCTGTTTCCGTCAAACTGAGGCAAAAGCGTAAGCAATACATGTGAGTGGCTGTCGCAAAAAAAAATTTAAATGCCTTATTAGAGCAAAAATAAGTAATAAATTCCTTAACAGGGATAATTTAAGGCAAAATAACTATAAAGAAAGAGCTGAATGTCATTTTTTCCTATTAGGTTAGGAAATGAAGAAAATTCGACCTTTGTGGCCCGATTTTGCGTTCCGCCATGTCTTTCGAATGGCGGATTGAGAATTCTTCTTCTGGATCTGTTTTTTCTATACGAAAAATAATTTTTTTTTAAAGAAAAATTTATTTAATTCACATCAATGAGATGGCCCCTGAAAAATGAAGGAGTACAAGGAACACTTTCACCATAAATCCAAGCTCGCATAAACATTAAGGTTTTATGAATCGCAAAATATTTTTCACTCAAGTCCATATTTTATTTATTATTCATTTCATAAGACATACTTGATAGAAAATCCTTCGTTCATTGTTGTATTGAAGTAATCCGTATGAATGAGTAAGATATTATCTATTTATATATCTCTCCCCCTTTTGGTCGTTTCGTGTTGGGTTCGTTTTCGTTTTCGTTTCGTTCTTTTCATTTCATTCTTTGCCCAATTTAGTTTAAAATTTGGTACTTTCCACTTCTTTTCGAACTATTTTTGGTCGAAATGCCTTTTCAATGCCCTAACTTTAATTATGAAATGCCCTATTATGCCCTACTATTACCAGACGACTTCCATTCTATTCCCCACTTACGTCGAATGGAAGTCGTACGGACGTAATTATGCCCCATTTAGGGCAGGGCAATGAAATATTCTGCCCTAAAATAGGTAAGAAAATATCAACTTTGGAACTATTTTGCTAGTTGGGGAATGAAATACATTTGCTTTGTTATCTTTGTTATCTTAAAATGAATTTTTTTTTATACAAACTTTAATAGTTATAGTCCAATTTTTTTTCCTGATTTCTTACAACTGTTATGTCTCTGGTTTTTTGACTCAAAGGGTATTTCCGACTGCAGACTGCTGAAAGGGATTTTGAAGTTTTGTTAATTTTTTGATAGGTTTAACCTAAAAACACTTCAGTAACCAATTTTTAAGTTTCTTTTGCCGAGTGTCCTTCAGATATTCTTGAAAAATCCCTTTTGATAAGACTTTTTCAAAATTTTATATCTCAAAAAGTAATTCTGGTAGAAAAATGAAAAAAATGGCTGATGATAGTTAATTTAACCGGGAATACAAAAACTTTTTATACCCAGCGTAAGCGGGGTATATTAGTTTTGTGCAAATCTTGTAACAGGGAGAATTAAGCTCCGGAGATATAGAAAAATATATATAGAAATGATCAGGATCAAAAACTGAATTGATTTAGACATGTCCGTCTGTCCGTCTGTCCGTCCGTCCGTGGTCGGATCTCCTCCGAAACGGCTGAACCAATGAAGTCGAAATTTGGCACACATGTATATCGGGGTAAGAGTATGATCCTTAGTAAAAATGGGAGACATCCGCCCACTGCCACGCCCACAAATGAATTTATTGTGTTTTCAATAAAATGCTTGTAACTTGCGAACCACTCAACACATTCCATTGATATTTGGTGTGCTGGTAAACTACGAAAAGGGACATATCCTGGCAAAAAATGGACGCCGCCCTCCTCGAGCCACGCCCACAAATAAGCCCAAAAATAAGGGCTTATCGTAACTTGTGAAGTAAAAGGCGTAGAATCTTCAAATTCTCAGCATAGGTTGACCAAGGCAAATGAAAGGCGTAGGAAAAAAAATGTATGTAGCCCGCCCACTGCCACGCCCACAAATAGAGAATTTTCGTAACTTCCGAAGTAAAAGTCATAGAAGCTTCAAATTCACAACATAGGTTCACCAAGGCGAATGAAAGGTGTAGGAAAATTTTTTTTATGGCCCGCCCACTGCCACGCCCACAAATGAAGATTTGTCGTAACTTCCGAAGTAAAAGGCGTAGAAGCTTCGAATTCGCACCATAGGTTCACCAAGGCGAATGAAAGGTGTAGGAAAAAATGTTTTGTGGCCCGCCCACTGCTACGCCCACAAATAAAGATTTTTCGTAACTTCCGAAGTAAAAGGCGTAGAAGCTTGAAATTCGCAACATAGGTTCACCAAGGCGAATGAAAGGTGTAGGAAAAAATTTTATGCAGCCCGCCCACTGCCACGCCCACAAATGAAGATTTTTCGTAACTTCCGAAGTAAAAGGCGTAGAAGCTTCAAATTCGCAACATAGGTTCACCAAGGCGAATGGAAGGTGTAGGGAAATAATTTATGTTGCCCTCCCACTGCCACGCCCACAAATAGAGAAGCAAAACATAGTGCGCTCATAATGTCGGGACGCTGGGTATTTCAAAGTCGGGCGTGACCGACTTTAGCTTTCTTACTTGTTTATTTTTATTTTACACTGAGAAAAAATTTTCCACAAAAAATAAAAACAGAATTAATTAATTTTTTTCAGTGTTTTAACGTTTTTGCGCCACTTTCTAGCTATTTAAAAAAATACTTCTAGGTATTGCCTTTTATTTAAAATAAAAATTATTAAATTCGAATCCTTATTTTTTGAGATAATTAGAAAAACGCAAGTGCACATATATATATGCTCTCTGTACTAATATTCAATACAAACGTGCAAAACTTGAAGAAATTGGATGGAAATAAACATGCGAAACATTTTTTTTTTTTTCATTTTGAATAAAGAGATTATAAAAAAAAAATAGAGAATGTAAAGCATTTAATTCAATTTATTCAATTCATTGTACATTAAGGTGGCCTTTTTGGCACAAGTGTTTTTATTCTTTCTCCTTGTGATTTAAAATCTTGGTATCTATTAAAAACTTACTCGTGCAAAATTTTGTGGCGATTGGGTAATGTTTAGAGGGCGCTCATGGCCCCCGAAGTTGAGATAAATGTTGTTTTCATAACTTAAAATTGCCATAACTTGAGAAGTGTTGCTGCTAGCTATAGAAAATCCGTGGCCCTTCGTATTTTTTAAAATTGCATTTTTCGTTCTCATGTCTCAAAGCTCTATCTCAACACATAAAAAAATTTTCCTAATACAACCCGGTTTTTAAACGAAAATCGGTTTTTGCATTTTGCGGTTTAATCTGACCTCTGACAGAAATAATATCTATGATCAGCCCCCCTTATTTTTGTTTCAGCTAACTTTTTCTGTTTGGCTATGAAGCTCTATCTCAACAATTTAAGGGACTTACCATAGAAAAATGTAGAAAATTGCGATTTTTGCCCTCCATGGGTGCAATAACAACCCGAGAAAGTTAACAATGAGTGGAAACCTCTTTTTTATGAATAAAGTATCATTTCTCATCATTCAATATGCTGATCTATCCTTCATGTTCAAACTAGCTGTCATACAAAATTTCCCATGTTAAAGGTAGCTGGAATTCGATGAAGGCTACATTGCTCAAAGTTGCCCTTCTGGGAGATGGTTAAATACGTAATAATAGATATATTTGCATCAAAAAACATGTCATTATCATTGGCGTTTTTAAATAATTAAAAAAAACAAAAATTGATGCTACTAATTAAGAAAAAAAAAGTTTTAAAAACGGGAGCATTTGTAGTAGCACAAATATGCAATAAGCAACCCTAAACGAGCTTGAAAAATAGAAAATAAAAATTTGGTATTGTGATCATTTCAAAAGAGTGTTTTAGAAGTATGTACTCATCTTGTATATAAAAAGCAGGGAATGAAACCGGAACGAATAACGGTAACGGTAACAAATATTTTACGAATATCGGTATCGGTAAAGGTAAAGGTTTTCCTTGTATAACGGTAAGGGTTTTACCGGTATATACCGGTAATTGTAACGGAAACAAGTAAGAAAGCTAAAGTCGGTCAAGCCCGACTTTGAAATACCCAGCGTCCCGACATTATGAGCGCACTATGTTTTGCTTCTCTATTTGTGGGCGTGGCAGTGGAAGGGCAACATAAATTATTTCCCTACACCTTTCATTCGCCTTGGTGAACCTATGTTGCGAATTTGAAGCTTCTACGCCTTTTACTTTGGAAGTTACGAAAAATCTTCATTTGTGGGCGTGGCAGTGGGCGGGCCAAAAAAAATTATTTCCTACACCTTTCATTCGCCTTGGTGAACCTATGTTGCGAATTCGAAGCTTCTACGCCTTTTACTTCGGAAAATACGAAAAATCTTCATTTGTGGGCGTGGCAGTGGGCGGGCCGCATAAAATGTTTTCCTACACCTTTCATTCGCCTTGGTGAACCTATGTTGCGAATTTGAACCTTCTACGCCTTTAACTTCGGAAGTTACGAAAAATCTTTATTTGTGGGAGTGGCAGTGGGCGGGCCACAAAAAATTTTTTCCTTCACCTTTCATTCGCCTTGGTGAACCTATGTTGCGAATTCGAAGCTTCTACGCCTTTTACTTCGGAAGTTACGAAAAATATTCATTTGTGGGCGTGGCAGTGGGCGGGTCACAAAAAATTTTTTCCTACACCTTTCATTCGCCTTGGTGAACCTATGTTGCGAATTTGAAGCTTCTACGCCTTTTACTTCGGAAGTTATGAAAATTATCTATTTGTGGGCGTGGGAGTGGGCGGGCTACATAAATTTTTGTTCCTGCACCTTTCATTTGCCTTGGTCAACCTATGCTGCGAATTTGAAGCTTCTACGCCGTTTACTTCGGAAGTTACGATAAGACCTTATTTTTGGGCTTATTTGTGGGCGTGGCTCGAGGAGGGCGGCGCTAATTTTTTGCCAAAAAATGTCCCTTTTCGTAGTTTACCAGCACACCAAATATCAATGGAATGTGTTGAGTGGTTCGCAAGTTACAAGCATTTTACTGAAAACACATTATATTCATTTGTGGGCGTGTCAGTGGGCGGATGTCTCTTATTTTTACTTAGGATCATACTCGGATCCCGATATACCTGTGTGCCAAATTTCTATTTGATTGGTCCAGCCGTTTCGGAGGAGATCCGACCACGGACGGACGGACAGACGGACAGATGGACAGATGGACAGACGGACAGACGGACATGTCTAAATCGATTCAGTTTTTGATCCTGATCATTTCTATATATATTTTAAGTAAATTTTAAATAAAGAAGTGAGTGGATGAAGGTGTTACGATATACATAAACAACAAACGATTACAACTACGATCTTTCTAACATTCGCTTATTTTACAGTGAGAAATACTTCTGGAAACGATCAATCGCGAAAACATTGACTTCGTAGGTATGTTACTTTGGCACGAACGGTCTTTTTGTAAGTTCGCAGTGTGTATTGATAAACTCAGAAATTGCAACCATGCTGCGATTAGTTGTAAGAAAGAGAGTATTTTAATCGCTCTCCGCACCCTGCGAAAAAGAACTAATTCCAATAAAAAAGAGCCAATGCGCCAATAGGTAAAAAACTCAAATTTCGGCACTAAATAGCCAAGTGTGGCAGCCCTGGTTTTATATTGATACAGCTGAATCACATTTTCAAAGGAAAAACAAAATACATTTAAAGATGGAATTTTAAACATTACACGTTAGAGCCTATACTGAGATATGCAGTACATAAAGCGCCCAAAAGAAATACGTGCAAAAAAAATTGAAAAGTACTTCGAAGTAAATACTTTACTTTCGCTTATACTGAGATGTCAAGTAATCAAGTGCGCAGGGTTGCATGCGACTTTCCTGGGTTACTTCGCCATAGAAATGAACATGTCCATTTTTTATGCGAAGTAAATGCCAGGACAGCCGATTGCGACACATTTTTCAAAGTAAATACTGACACCGACTTCGAAGGTGTTAAATTATTGGCATACTTTAAAGAATTAAGGGAGCGTGAATATAGTTGTCTCTCTCACACTTTACGACGTTGTAGCGAATAGGCTCCTAATGTGCAAGTAGTTACTGCATATCTCAGTATAGGCTCTTAACCAGAAAAAGTGCGATTATATAGCCAAAATGTAAGTAATCCTCTATGCTCTACAATTTGAATTCGTTTCAATTTGAAATTCATTTGAAAAGGAATAATTCTGATTTTGAATGAGTGATTGAAAACAATTGATTAAATTTCGAGGTTTTTATTCGAATTCGGATTTTCGGGCATGTCTGAATATTCGTATTTTTTAATCACAGGTAAATATTAATATAAATGAATAATGTAGAGAACAACTAAAAACATTGAATAAGACAAATGTATGGTTGATCAAATATTGTTAATAGTGAATCTTTATTTGCTTACACATCTACAGTGAGTTCAAACACTCACTCATTTATTTTTTTAAAGATCAATAAAAAAAAACGATTTCATAAAAAATTTTGAAATCGTTTTTTCGTGTTTAAAATGCCAAAGCGCATAAGAATCTCCCCGTTGATGGCTAATAATTTTAGCCGAAATATAAATTTAAAACATCAAGGAAAATAAGAAAACAAGTATTTTTCTTCTTTTTCCGCTGGAAAACGGCCAAAAGCTTATAGACTTACAAAAACAATTTAAGAAAGGTCGAAACAAAAAAAAAACCAGTAAGAAAGCTAAAGTCGGTCAAGCCCGACTTTGAAATACCCAGCGTCCCGACATTATGAGCGCACAATGTTTTGCTTCTCTATTTGTGGGCGTGGCAGTGGGAGGGCAACATAAATTATTTCCCTACACCTTTCATTCGCCTTGGTGAACCTATGTTGCGAATTTGAAGCTTCTACGCCTTTTACTTCGGAAGTTCCGAAAAATCTTCATTTGTGGGCGTGGCAGTGGGCGGGCCACAAAAATTTGTTTCCTACACCTTTTATTCGCCTTGGTGAACCTATGTTGCGAATTTGAAGCTTCTACGCCTTTTACTTCACAAGTTATGATAAGCCCTTATTTTTGGGATTATTTGTGGGCGTGGCTCGAGGAGGGCGGCGTCCATTTTTTTCCAGGAAATGTCTCTTTTCGTAGTTTACCAGCACACCTAATATCAATGGAATATGTTGAGTGGTTCGCAAGTTACAAGCATTTTACTGAAAACACAATAAATTCATTTGTGGGCGTGGCAGTGGGCGGATGTCTCCCATTTTTACTTAGGATCATACTCGGATCCCGATATACCTGTGTGCCAAATTTTGACTTGATTGGTCAAGCCGTTTCGGAGGAGATCCGACCACGGACGGACGGACAGACGGACAGACGGACAGACGGACGGACGGACGGACAGACGGACATGTCTAAATCGATTCAGTTTTTGATCCTGATCATTTCTATATATATTTTTCTATATCTCCGGAGCTTAATTCTCCCTGTTACAAGATTTGCACAAAACTAATATACCCCGCTTACGCTGGGTATAAAAAGATCACCCTGTTTGGGCAGGAATATTTTGGCAATTTGGATCCCTTTAGGAAGCCGAGCCCTCTCGAGAGAGCTGGCAATTGATATTTGAAAGGACGAAATTAATTTGCCAGCCGTTGACTCCGTACTGTTGACAAAAGACCTATGAAAGTAAGTGTGACAATTTCTACGAATTCTCGCCAACCTGTACCGACTGTTCCAGTGTTGCAGTCAAATTAAATTGTGGATAAATTCAAAATCCGTTGGGACATTCGTAAAACGTCCCCGTTTCTCATTCAATCATTGCTGTTCAAAATTTTGTTGTTTTTTGTTTTTACTTGGACGTCGGTAACAGCATCAAAATATAATACAAAAACAATATAAAACAAGTAAGAAAGCTAAAGTCGGTCAAGCCCGACTTTGAAATACCCAGCGTCCCGACATTATGAGCGCACTATGTTTTGCTTCTCTATTTGTGGGCGTGGCAGTGGGAGGGCAACATTAATTATTTCCCTACACCTTTCATTCGCCTTGGTGAACCTATGTTGCGAATTTGAAGCTTCTACGCCTTTTACTTCGGAAGTTACGAAAAATCTTCATTTGTGGGCGTGGCAGTGGGCGGGCCGCATAAAATTGTTTCCCACACCTTTCATTCGCCTTGGTGAACCTATGTTGCGAATTTGAAGCTTCTACGCCTTTTACTTCACAAGTTACGATAAGCCCTTATTTTTGGGCTTATTTGTGGGCGTGGCTCGAGGAGGGCGGCGTCCATTTTTTGCCAGGATATGTCCCTTTTCGTAGTTGACCAGTACACCAAATATCAATGGAATGTGTTGAGTGGTTCGCAAGTTACAAGCATTTTGCTGAAAACACATTATATTCATTTGTGGGCGTGGCAGTGGGCGGATGTCTCCCATTTTTACTTAGGATCATACTCGGATCCCGATATACCTGTGTGCCAAATTTCGACTTGATTGGTCCAGCCGTTTCGGAGGAGATCCGACCACGGACGGACGGACAGACGGACAGACGGACAGACGGACGGACGGACGGACAGACGGACATGTCTAAATCGATTCAGTTTTTGATCCTGATCATTTCTATATACATTTTTCTATATCTCCGGAGCTTAATTCTCCCTGTTACAAGATTTGCACAAAACTAATATACCCCGCTTACGCTGGGTATAAAAATGATAATTTGCACAATTTAAAGCAATGAAATTCACAGCCGAGAGAAGTAAGATTCGAAAGATTCGGTTATTTAAGTTTTTATTTTTACTTTTTTTTAATTTTTATTATATATATAGGATACAATATAGGATACAATACGACTTCTGCGTAAATTGGATTGCGTCCAAACTTTGAATGAAAGTGCGAAAAGAACTCTCAACACTCGATGGAAGGAGGAGCGGAAATGAGCATAAAGATGCCTCTATATTGAATGATAAAAAGGCGAAAAGAGCAAAAGCGAATAAACCGTACTATAAAAGCATATAAATTTTTCTGTCAGCCGCATACAACGGAGACAAGAATCATGGACAGACGATAAAATAGCTTTTGGCAGTCGGACTTTAAAGTGACAGGAGTGTGAATGAACAGCGGGTTCAGCAGACGCATGACATACGGGTATACAAAAAAAAAAAAAAAATCACGGCTCAAAAGTGTTCGTATTGGAAAAGCATTCCACAAATGGCGAAAAACTACCGACTAGACAGAAAAGTTTAAATAAAAAAAGTGGTAAGAACCTGAACCGATTTTCCGGTAATTTTGCTTGACATCCGGTTAGAAATTGAAATCATATTTTCAAAGCTTTACTTTTTGACAACGGCCAAAAGAGCTCGAATGATTTAATTAAAACGCCCGCCACTCATGCTCCGATTGATTTCCAACATTAATAAGAATAACAATTAAAGCGAATGTTCGTAATTTTCCTCTCTTTTCCCGAAGAAAATTATTATATTATAATTTGTAGAAGAAATCAATAAACTCTAGGGTTTTCTAAGTTTTCCCAAATCGCATAATTATTACATATATAATATAAAAAAATGCTTGTATACTTTCTAGCGCAATGTCCAGCAACTTAGCCTCACCAAGGGTCACACAGTTGGCTTGTTAAATCCGTAAAGTTATGACAGCTCAAACAATGTTAACATTATGAAAAACTTTTCAGATCGAACTATGCTTCGTTCCGCACTCCCTTCACTGCCGCTTATGCACAAGTCAATATCCAATGGGGGCAAGTACTGGCTGACATGTAACACTCATGATTGCTACAGTTACCTATGTTACTGTCTCTGCTATTGCGCTTTTACTGCCAATTTCTAAAGTTTGGCGTGTTTTTGACGCAATACACCGGTCTGTCTGTCGCTCGATTGGCTGTAAAGTTTCACACCCTCTCGGTATAATGGTGCATTGTCCTGATATATCTTCGCTCTTTGGCTGCTCTGTGAGTCAGCAGCTCATCAGCGAGTGCTATGCAAGTTCGTAAGCCACAAAAAGTTAAATAAACAAATTTCAGATGAGCTCCTGTTGGAGAAATGTTCCATGCCTTATCGAATTTACTATTATAGCTTTAATTGTTTTTTCTTTTTTCTGAAGTACCTCTTTAAGTTAAATTTTCTTTCTGCTATCGTAATTGAATTGAATTTTGAAGAGCTATAATAATGAAATGATATAAAGTTCAGTTACTTAGTTCGTAGGTAGAAATTGTTTTTAAAAACATTATTTCCAAATTCAGCAAACTTTTTGATCAACCCATTAAGTGTAACATTTTCGTAAATAAAATGCCTTGAAAATTCTCGCTTTCGCACACAAAAGCTTTACTTTAGAGAATTCGAACGCACGAAGAGGAATTTGAGATAATTTTTCACACCAATATTATTTGAAAGGAAACCGACTCAGGTAAACATGCCACCAAAGCCATATGACAGTATGTAGAGAAAACCACTTTCCACTCGCAAATAAACACAACGTCATGTGGTCTGCCGTACAACAAATTTGAGAAGCTCTTCTCTGACTTCGATCGTTAGAAGCGTTAGCGATTACAAAACACTAACGGAGATAGGATTCTGTCGGTCGGACGGTCTTTCGGTCTGTCGGTCTGTCAGTCTGTCGGTCTGTCGGTCTGTTTGTTTGTCTGTCTGAGAGACTACTCCTTCAAATTTTCCTTTCGCATTTCATATCAACAAGAAAACTTGTTAAAGGTGCAATCACAACTGAAGACGTAGTTTACGGCACGATAGAAGCTGACTCAGCACGGGAAGGCAAACTGAGGCAATAATCAAATTTCAAGCTCGAAAGGATGCTGAAATACGCTCACCGAAAATGCTTGTAGCAATACCTTGGGCAAATCGTGCAATAGTTTGAAGACAATATTGTTGCCTTTGGCTTCAAAGAACCAACACCACGACTTACTCTGAAAGTCGATGCAACGAATGCCAGTGCTAAGAAAAATATTTTTGCAAAACTCACGAATAAAAGTGTTTAGTCCTTAAGCTATTTACAAGTAGAAGATGCAAAAATTACAAGTTACAAGCTTGAATTTGAGGTACAGTGAAATTTCCGAAACTTGAATACCAATTAAACAAATAATTTTTTTCAACTTATGGAGACTTTCAATGAAAGAATTTTACAAAACTCTCTTAATTTCTCCCATGCTTTCACTCTCTCTCTCTCACTCGCTCTCTCACTCTCTCACTCTCTCTCTCACACTCTCTCACTCTCCTACATTCTCTCTCTCTCTCTCTCTCTATTGCTCTCTCTGATTGACGTATCGTCAAAAATCCTAGATCAGTGTATAAAACGGCAGCATCAAGACTCTTATTGGGTTCAGTTTTACGATGTTTTCACGAATCCCCAAATAATGCCGTTCAATTTCAATCTACTTCCGCACAGAGTTGCTCTAGCATGGCTTATAGTCCTGATCCATAAGAAGCTGGTCTAAATTTCAAATCAAGAGTAGTAAGGACGTGGAAGTGGCGGAAAACCTCATTTTTCCCCGTTGACCTTCCATTCCTCTTAGTCAACCTATGTGTCGAATTTGAAGCTTCTACACTTTTCAATTGCAAAATCACGCAAATCTCAATTTTTGGGTCTGTGGGCGGATTTCTCTCAAATTCAGGGAGGATCATACTCGGCGACCAATATATCTGATTGCCAAATTTTTTTTTATGATCGATCCAGCCGTTTCGAACAAGATCCGAACACATATCTACTTTAATCGATTTATTTCTTGATCGTGATCATTCCCATTAGTATTTATGACAAGCCATTCAGATTTCCGGCTGCACATGTGTAAAGATATCGCCAAATAAATAAACCAATTCCACACTCATCAATATAATAGAGAATATGCATGATTTTTATACCCGACACACTCTGTGTCGAGGGTATATTGCGTTTGTTGGGTTGTGTGTAACACCCAGAACCAGTCGAGATAGACCATACAAAATGTATATAGAAATGATCAGCGTCACCAGGAGATTCGATTTAGACATGTCCGTCCGTCTGTCCGTCTGTCCGTCTGTCCGTCTGTCTGTATACAGTTATCTTATCGAAGGAGTTGAGCTATCTTGACAAAATTTGGTATGCGTGCTCACGGGGACATGAGTAAGAACAAGTTCGAGAATGGACCCGATCGGACCATTTTTAGGGGTACCTCCAGTACTAGGGTCTGTTACGAAAATCATAAAATCTGCTCTAAAATCGAAGTTTTTCAAGATATTTTGATGAAACTTGGTATTTGAACATGTTAAAAGGCAAGTAAAATGATTTCAAAAAATTTGAAAAGTGGGCGTGGCATAAGGGCGTTTTCCGAAAATTGTCTCCTTCACCCGAAATACAAATGGGACTTGAACGAAAGTTGGGACGTATGCTTCCTTGATAGCTAGTAACGTCCTCCCCAAAAAAATTTTTCGATAGAACCATTATTAAGGGTACCTCTAGTACTAGGGTCTGTCACAAAAATCCCAAAAATGCCTCAAAAGCGGATTTTATTGAAACATTTCAATGAAACTTAGAATTTAAGCGTATATATAAGGGTCCGATTAGAATTTCAAAAAAATTGAAAAATTGGGCGTGGAAAATGGGCAGTTTTTATAAAGAAATTTAACAAAAGTCGCTATATGGGCCCAATATGTCCTTAAACACCTCTTGATATTAAAAATTATTCGAACATAAGTGTCTGTGTCGGGTATTCTATTGTCAGGCTCGCCTGACTATAACACCCTTACTTGTTTTTTATTTGTTTATACGTTTCTACTAGTTAGTACATTACCAAATATACAAATAATACGTCTAAAATATAAACCATTAAGAAAAAAATCAAATATTAAAATTTTGGCCGATTTAAACGCTTCCATTTTGCCGCCCTTGTTCGTGACGTCAGAATTACACTAATTCGATATCGACAGGAGTTATAGAGATATATCGATAGTCATAGTTTTCGATAGTCCGTAAATTATTTTAAGTACCACATAAACATTCAGTCTGACTGATCATTCATCCTTAAATTCGTACTTTTATTCGCTTTTAGAGTTACATCCGCGTTTCCACCTAATAAAAACAGCACAAACGATCTATCGAGTACGAAAAACAAGAAAATGCTCAGTTTTTCTCTAAACTCCCGCACTTTGCTAGCCCAAAAAGTGGGAATTGACGTCAATAATTGACTAGTGTAAAACCCGTCTATCGAAAAGTGTCGATTGTTCACCACCTCAATCTTCACATTGCACAGAAAGAATATGCCCCTCAGTCTCTTTGCAAGTTGCTGTTACATTGTAACACTTACAACCCACATTATGTTCTGGCGTTATTCTGGCTTTTACAATACATAAGTCTCCGTCCCGTTTGACTTGCACATAGCCGATAGCTGAATCCCCATATGATTCTCGTCCAGATCTGCCACAAAAATAATAAAATTTTCTGCATATTTTAAGTCATACGTACCTTGCAGCTTTAACTCCTCTGAGCTCAGCAGAAGTATAATCAGGATTAGCAGCGAAGTACGTGGCCATCATAAAAACGTCGATTTTCGGAAGATTATCCGATTGTGCTTTTAAAAAACCGCTTTCAGTCATTTTCGATATTTTTTTTAAGATTTGTTATTCCTAATTGAATTGTTTTTTGACATATCCAGACTATCGATTGCGATATTTAACTATCGATTATCCCTAGTTTCATGTAGAATTGACGTCACGCTTTGCTTCCAAAAAAAATGTTGCGTTTTAGAAATTTGCCCGGGAATTTGAAAACAGCCGCTTTTTGATGGTTAAATTTCACTATTAAATTAAAGTAAATTTTAAAAATAGTTGTATAGCGTGTTTTCAGTGGCAATAAAGATTACAAAAAAGAATATTTTGTCCATATTGAAGTCACGTGCATATTCTCTATTGTTAGAACAATTTATCCGCATATTAAACATTGTTCAATATAATTTCCTAGAGAACGATTTTTAAGAGATGCCAAGTCAAAACCAGCAAATAATTCAAACAGACCCACCACCATGTACTGGAGTTATTACTTATACACCCAGAGAAAAAATCACTTAAAATCAATAAAAGCGACACTGATTCAACAAGAAACGTTAATGAAAGTCTAGTAACGTAGAAAATTGTTGTTTCAATATGGAATAGCATTAAATTAAGGTGGCACAATATCGACGATTTTAATATAGAAACAATATATAAATAATATTTTTCGGTATTTAATTAATATTAGATTCATATTGAACTATATTTAGCAAGGTGTCTTTTTTCAAAATCGTCCGACAAATCTAAAATCACATTTTTTTTAAAAGAAAAATCTTCAGTCTTCAAGTTGAAAAAAAATAAGATTTTGTTTTTTATGTACCCTCTAAGAAAAAAAACGTTACGCATTTTTTGGCACGGAAACGTATCGTATACGTAACGCCATTTCACTAACACTTGCATAGTTTTTAGTATAAAGATAAGAAAAAACAAGTAAGGGTGTTATAGTCAGGCGAGCCTGACAATAGAATACCCGACACAGACACACATGTTCAAATCATTTTTAGCATCAAGAGGTGTTTAAGACCATAAGGGGCCCCATATACCGACTTTTGATAGATTTCTTTATGAAAAATGCCTCTTTGCCACGCCCACTTTTCCAATTTTTGTTGAACTATAATCGGAGGCTTAAATATACACTCAAATTTTAAGTTTCATTAAGTGATTTTTGTGACAGACCCTAGTACTGGAGGTACCCTTAAAAATGAACCGATCAAAGAAATTTTTTGGAAGGATGTTTAAGGCTTCAAAGGAAGCACAAGTGCCAAATTTCGTTCAAGTCCCATTTGAATTTAGGGTGAAGGAGACAATTTTCGAAAACCGCCCTTCTGCCACGCCCACATTTACAATTTTTGAAATAATATTGCTCTCCTTTAAATATGATCAAATATCCAAATTCATCAAAATATCTTGAAAAACTCCGGTTTTAGAGCAGTTTTTGTGATTTTTGTGACAGACCCTAGTACTGGAGGTACCCCTAAAAATGTTCCGATCGGGCCCATTCTCGAACTTGTTCTTACTCATGTCTCCGTGACCACGCATACCAAATTTCGTCAAGATAGCTCAACTCCTTCGATAAGATAACTGTATACAGACAGACGGACATGTCTAAATCTTCTGGTGACGCTGATCATTTCTATATATATTTTGTATGGTCTATCTCGACTGGTTCTGGGTGTTACACACAACTACACAAACGCAATATACCCTCGACACAGAGTGTGTCAGGTATAATTATTTCAGCGCGAAAACTCTTCGTAAACTTACCGCTTATCCGGAATAAAAAGGAACTGGTTTGGCGGTACGTAAACGAACGGATTGAGAAGTAACAAGTAAGGGTGTTATAGTCAGGCGAGCCTGACAATAGAATACCCGACACAGACACTTATGTTCGAATAATTTTTAATATCAAGAGGTGTTTAAGGACATATTGGGCCCATATAGCGACTTTTGTTAAATTTCTTTATAAAAACTGCCCATTTTCCACGCCCAATTTTTCAATTTTTTTGAAATTCTAATCGGACCCTTATATATACGCTTAAATTCTAAGTTTCATTGAAATGTTTCAATAAAATCCGCTTTTGAGGCATTTTTGGGATTTTTGTGACAGACCCTAGTACTAGAGGTACCCTTAATAATGGTTCTATCGAAAAATTTTTTTGGGGAGGACGTTACTAGCTATCAAGGAAGCATACGTCCCAACTTTCGTTCAAGTCCCATTTGTATTTCGGGTGAAGGAGACAATTTTCGGAAAACGCCCTTATGCCACGCCCACTTTTCAAATTTTTTGAAATCATTTTACTTGCCTTTTAACATGTTCAAATACCAAGTTTCATCAAAATATCTTGAAAAACTTCGATTTTAGAGCAGATTTTATGATTTTCGTAACAGACCCTAGTACTGGAGGTACCCCTAAAAATGGTCCGATCGGGTCCATTCTCGAACTTGTTCTTACTCATGTCCCCGTGAGCACGCATACCAAATTTTGTCAAGATAGCTCAACTCCTTCGATAAGATAACTGTATACAGACAGACGGACAGACGGACAGACGGACAGACGGACGGACATGTCTAAATCGAATCTCCTGGTGACGCTGATCATTTCTATATACATTTTGTATGGTCTATCTCGACTGGTTCTGGGTGTTACACACAACCCAACAAACGCAATATACCCTCGACACAGAGTGTGTCGGGTATAAAAAGCCCCGAAATCAGTCCATTTCCTTGCGTTTTTTACGGTATGAAAACGAAGTGATTTGGCGTTACAAAAACGAACGGATTTAAACGTTTTTGCTATTCGGGCAGCCATGTTGACAGAACTTCAATCGTTTAAGGTTAGTTTGCGCTGTGCTGGCGCGTGTTTGGTAATCGCATCGTTTAGAAACAAAATAATATTTAGTAAGGATATAATTACTTATACCCAATATAAAAAACAAAAGAAAGGGATATTGATTAAAATATCAGACATATCCGTGCAGAAATACGTGTGGACTTGCCTGAAAACAGTCGTAACAGACGAAGCACCATGTAACTTTTCCTGGTTTGGTCAAAAATCAAACATATCAGTAAATAATTTCGCGATTCTGAATTAAATGCAAGGTAAACAATTTGAAATTGGCGACGTGGAATTTCATCCTTTGCATCATTCCAGTATGCAAAGGACCGCCAGCGGAAACTCGCAAAAGAAAGGCCTTTTTGTTTTAAGATTTTTGTAAAAATATGATCAGGTGGAATCAAAATCCTGTTAATTTTAATTTTAAAATGCATTTTGTACAAAAATGGACCCACTGTTAATTTAAAATTATTGTGTTATAATAAAAACAACGAAAAAAAAATTATTTTGGTTCGCTAGGGAATTTGTTCAGAAGGAGTACATTTTGACGTTACTGCACTGAGCGAAAACTACGATTGTGTAATTAACAACGATTCGTAGTATACTACGACTGTAGTTATTTTACAGCAAAACTCTATTACGGACGTATTCAAACATGACTTTAACAGCCATGCGTATTTTTTAGGAGCAAATTTCTCTACGCACGTATTTAAAAAAACTTTAATAAAAAATATGTAAAATAGTTATCATTTGACTTTAAATAACATATGTAGTACGGGTAGCGCATTCGCTCAGCTATCCGAAGGGCTCGGGTTCAAAGCCTACAGCAGGCGAATGAAATGTGCGAACATTGCGTATGCAAAATGGGAATTTTTCAAGTAAGTGGAAAAATATTAAAGGAAAACAAGTAAGAAAGCTAAAGTCGGTCAAGCCCGACTTTGAAATACCCAGCGTCCCGACATTATGAGCGCACTATGTTTTGCTTCTCTATTTGTGGGCGTGGCAGGGCAACATATATTATTTCCCTACACCTTTCATTCGCCTTGGTGAACCTATGTTGCGAATTTGAAGCTTCTACGCCTTTTACTTCGGAAGTTACAAAAAATCTTCATTTGTGGGCGTGGCAGTGGGCGGGCCACATAAAATTTTTTCCTACACCTTTCATTCGCCTTGGTGAACCTATTTTGCGAATTTGAAGCTTCTACGCCTTTTACTTCGGAAGTTATGAAAATTCTCTATTTGTGGGCGTGCCAGTGGGCGGGCTACATAAATTTTTGTTCCAACACCTTTAATTTGCCTTGGTCAACCTATGCTGCGAATTTGAAGCTTCTACGCCATTTACTGCACAAGTTACGATAATCCCTTATTTTTGGGCTTATTTGTGGGCGTGGCTCGAGGAGGGCGGCGTCCATTTTTTGCCAGGAAATGTCCCTTTTTGGTAGTTTACCAGCACACCAAATATCAATGGAATGTGTTGAGTGGTTCGCAAGTTACAAGCATTTTATTGAAAACACAATAAATTCATTTGTGGGCGTGGCAGTGGGCGGATGTCTCCCATTTTTACTTAGGATCATACTCGGACTTCGATATACATGTGTGCCAAATTTTGACTTCATTGGTTCAGCCGTTTCGGAGGAGATCCGACCACGGACGGACGGACAGACGGACAGACGGTCAGACGGACAGACGGACAGACGGACATGTCTAAATCGATTCAGTTTTTGATCCTGATCATTTCTATATACATTTTTCTATATCTCCGGAGCTTAATTCTCCCTGTTACAAGATTTGCACAAAACTAATATACCCCGCTTACGCTGGGTATAAAAAGGACAGATAGAATGAAAAATCAAGCTTCCCAGCCGTATAACTAAGAGAGAAGGGAGGGCTTTCCAAAATGTTTTATTTTTATTTTTGCATAAATTGTTAGTTTTAACACTTGCCTGTAAGGTTTTTAAATATTATATACTTAAATGTTATTTTATTATTAAAAAAAATAAATAATAATAATACGCCTGCCTGACCGGTAATCGAACCCGCCGACTTGGGATTTGCTACTACTTTCGTATTACATATTAAACTTTTTTACTACGCTTGTGTTTATTTTAACTACGTCCGTTAATAGAGCCAAATCATTGCAGTTCGCAGTTAAATTAACTACTTTTTTGTTATTTTTACTACGATTTTTGCTCAGTGTGGAACGTACCACTTAAGCGTAATTGAAACGTACCACTTACGCCTTACGTAATCGTACCACTTCAGTGTTACTGAAAAGTACTTTTTCCACGCCACACAGTGTCGTGTACCCATACATTTCTTGGCCATAAATAGAAGGAGTTGTCGTAGAGAAATGAAACTTGGCATGGACACATTTTCCATGTAATTAAGAAATTTTGAAAAATTGTGAAAATCGGACCAACCCAACCCCCACCCCCCATATAAAGGGGGACCCAAATTTCGCAATTTGGGGCCTAGAGACTTGAAATTCGGAACAGAGATTGATATTGTGCCCATGAGCTGGAAAATTTTAATTTCATAATTCTGCCACACGTACTTTTTTTCTGCGCCCACTTAAAGTTGGTAAAAACCAGAAGTTATAAGCAAAGGAATGTTGCACCCAACAATTCCATAACTACAAAACGAAAGTTTACAAACCAAGCAAAAATATAGCAGTTTTGAACCCCCTGAAAATCGTATGAAAATTTCAAAAATATTTTTGAATGTCATTTATTTGTAAAACTTAAATGTGTTTTTACTACAAAAAATCAAAAAACCCGGTCCAGCCTTGCCGAAGAAAAAAATGTGAGATCACAAAAACACTCAAATTCATCGTATGAAATTTCACATTTTTCATACATTTGATACGCAGATATGTGCTTTAAGTGCATTTTCGCCTGTATTTTGGGCAGGGGCCGCTATACAAAAAGTCAAATTATTAAATCGCTAGTAGACTCTAGCAGCTGAATTTTTATACCCAGCGTAAGCGGAGTATATTAGTTTTGTGCGAATCTTGTAACAGGGAGAATTAAGCTCCGCAGATATAGACAAATATATATTTTATTTTTTTTATTTTTATTTATTTATTATTAATTGTTATTTACAAAATTTAAATACCACAATTTTCTTACATAACTTATTTAGAGGTTAGTTATAGTAGGACTCTTCAACTACATCATAGCAATGCTAATTTCCTGGAGTTCTAAGTAATTAATTTTTAAGGAAAATTTGAAAAACCTTACAAGAGTGTTCTTAAATGTATCTTAACCTAATTAACAACCCTAATATTATACTAAAAACTATTTACTACTAACGATAACACTGTCTTTAGTGTTCTAACCTAAGATTTTTGATAACATCGTAGCTTGACATTTCGCATTTTTCAAAGAACTTGCTTGATAGTACATTAGCTCTATCTTGTATCATTTGTATGTTGCAAAGTTCATGCAAATCTTTTGTTGGAATATCTCAGGGTTGGTTTAGCATCATTTTAAGGATCTTATTTTGGCAGATTTGTAAAACTTTTATATGCGATTTTGCTATATTGTACCAGATCGGGACCGCATAAAACATGATGGGTTGGAACACTACTTTATACAGTAGTAGCTTGTTTTCCCAGCTTAGCTCAGAGTTCCGACTAATGAACGGATAAAGTATTTTGAGGGTTAAGCCTACCTTTTGTTTTATATAAGAAATGTGCTCCCGGAACAACAACTTACTGTCTAATTTGACAGCTAAATATTTAACATTGTTTTCCCATGGAACTTCAACATTACTTAAAGAAATATGTGTGCTTGGCAGCAAGCTCCTTTTCCTTCTCTTAGTAAAATAAATGGCTTGGGTCTTCTGTGGGTTTATCATTATTTTCCATTTCTGGAAGTACTTGTCGACATTGTTTGCAGCCGACTGCAGATCGCTTATTATGTCTTCCGGTTTAGTACCTGCTGTTAGTAACGCTGTATCGTCAGCAAATATTGATGTCGTGCAGTTACTTAAATTGGGGAAGTCAGTCGTGAATAAATTATAGAGTAGTGGAGACAAGCAAGATCCTTGCGGAAAACCTGCTTCCAGCTGGCATTGCCTATGTCCCACATGTACACTGTATTTTCTTTCGGTTAGAAAGCTCTGGACCATTTTAATAGTTGGTATATCTAACCCCATGCCGACTTGATATCTAATAATTAGACAGCGGATTTTATGCACTTTTTTGTTTTAAGTCAGAATGAAATAAAATTTTGAATTTGGACTTCTTGAAAGACCTATTTTTGATTTAAGACTGCATATCCAAAATATGCAAAAACATATGCAAGAATATGCAAAAACATATGCAAGAATATGCAGGAATATGCAGGAATATGCAGAATAAAAACAGTATATTTTGTATATAAATTGAGATATTTTATTTTCGTTGACATTTGGAAAATAAAAAAATTGATAACATAGGCTTCGTGGCGTAGTTGTCTGAGATGCCAACTTACGATTTGGAAGTATGTGGGTTCGATTCCCGCCCTGGTCGCGTTTTTTTTTCTTTTTTTTTTTATTAATTCAAAACTTCGCCTAAGCATCCAACCTTGGGAGCTTAAGTTTAACTTAAGCGGTACTTTTTAAAGCACTCTGAAATTGATTCTGTCGCTTAAGCAACGTTGAATCATTAAAGGAGGGTTAAGTGTGCACTGTGAAACTGGGCATGAGAAAACTTTATGCTTTGGTTCAATATGAAAACTCACATATTTTTTGCACCTGACGCATATTAATTGATTGCCATCAAACTCAAAACATGCCGATTGCTTTTCATTGAGCCAATTATTTATTTGTGCTCTTTTGGAAGCAAACTTCGTTTTCGGCATCTTATACGTTCATTTAAAAATCGAAGTAAAATTATAACTTTTGATTCAAATGACAAATATTTGCAACGGTTTTGCATTTGCCTACTAGATCAGCAGTTGTATTTCGCGTAAGACAAGTCGAAAACAATTATTTCATAAGGTTTTTTTCGTGCATATTAGTGCATATACGTGCATATTCCTGCATATTTTTGCATATTGGAAATATGCAAGAATATGCAAGAATATGCATTTATGCAAAATATGCAAAATGAAATAGGGCTCATTTGCAATATTTTCTTATGAAACGAATTTGTGTGCAAACAAAATTTAAATCCGATCATCTATTAAAGATATGCATTTGCATATTATCCGTTGTCTACTAATAATACTGCTGCTGTTGACTTCCCCAGACTGAAATTTTTTTAAATCAAGTTCCTAATTTTAGTTAAGTCATGTACTGTGTTATGTTCGGAACTAAATCTAAACTGTTGTGGTGGGAGTTTGATTCTATGAAGCACACAATTTTGTTTTTAATAATTTTTTCTAAGAGTTTTCCCATGATGTTTAGAAGGCTGATTGGCCTGTAGGAGTCTGGGCTCCTGGGGTCTTTGCCTGGCTTATGAATCGCGACTATTCTGGCTATTTTCCAGGCTTTTGGAAAGTAGCAAAGCTTCACAGGCGTTATATATTTCCGTCAACAATTCCACTCCCTTCATCGGTAGCTTTTTTAAGTGAATGCATAACAGACCGGGTGCTTTTTTCTTATTAATATTTTTTAGTAGGTTTGTTGTTGTAAGTTTGCTAATAAGATAGTTTTCTGGAATAGTAAGGCCTTGACTGTTTAAACTGTTAATTGAGCTCTCTACTACACATTCGGTGTATTGATCCCTTAAATTTACTGAGATTTCATGGCTTAACTTAAATTTTTGAGCCAGAATCTCAGCTTTTTCAGCATTTGTGGAGAATACGAAGCTGTTTTCAGTTAAAGTTGGAATAGTTTTGTTTTTCTTTTTAAACATTTTGGCTAATTTCCAAAATCGTGAAGATGACTTGGTCATTGTTCCAGGAAAATTATTCCATTTCTGATTTCTATGCTCAATAATTTCGGTTTGAATCATCTGATTTAACCGTTTAGTTTCCTCTTTGAATCTTGATAGTCTGTACCTAATCCATCGTCTGCGATTTGCGTTTCTAAGTGTAATGAGATTTTTAATATGAGGGGGGAGTTTTTGTGGGAAAGAATACTGAAATTGCTCTTTGGGGACGCTTACTTCAGTAGCCTCTTTAATAATTTCACAAAACTTGCTTATTTCGATCTCAACTTCACCTGCCGTATTCATTGGAGCTTGCTGGGATTGATTTATTAAGGATTCTATGCATTCCCCATATCTCTGCCAATTTGCTCGATTGTAGTTAAATTTTAAATTTTCGTTAACTGTAAAACGTTCTCTAAATACTATTTTAACAGGCAAATGGTCCGATCCAAGTCTTACTAAAGTCTCTGCGCCTGTAAATTTTTCTGGACAGTTTGTTAAAAATAAGTCGAGCACAGCTGCATTTGTGTTTTCTTGGCTGGGTATATAAGTATATTCAGGGGGGTATATTACTGAAAAGCTATTAGATACTCTAAGATCATTAAGTATGTTACCCCAGCAGTTTGCGCGTATACATCCCCATGCTTGGCTTCTGCTATTAAAGTCGCCTCCTATTAAGAACTTTCCATTTACTCTAGCAAACTTTTTAATGTCGGATCTAAACATTGATTTTTTTATGTTTGATGGCCCTGCTGCTCCGCCACGAAAATAGCAACTGAATATTTTAATGTTTAAACCGTCGGCAAGAATTATTTTAATGCCTACATTTTCGATTAGACTGGTTTTAATCGATGGAATTTGCTCATGCCGTATATTTCTTTTGATGACAACAATCACCCCTCTGTCTCTTTCGTTGTCTCGGTACAAATATATTATATATAGAAATGATCAGGATCAAAAACTGAATCGATTTAGACATGTCCGTCTGTCCGTCCGTCCGTCTGTCCGTCCGTGGTCGGATCTCCTCCGAAAGGGCTGAACCAATGAAGTCGAAATTTGGTACACATGTATATCGGAGTTCGATCCTAAGTAAAAATGGGAGACATCCGCCAACTGCCACGCCCACAAATGAATTTATTGTGTTTTGAGTAAAATGCTTGTAACTTGCGAACCACTCAATACATTGCATTGACATTTGGTGTACTGGTAAACTACAAAAAGGGAAATATCCTGGAAAAATGGACGCCGCCCTCTTCGAGCCACGCCCACAAATAAACCCACAAACAAGGGCTTATCGTAACTTCCGAAGTAAAAGGCGTAGAAGCTTCAAATTCGCAACATAGGTTCATCAAGGCGAATGAAAGGCGTAGGAAAATAATTTATGTGGCCCGCCCACTGCCACGCCCACAAATAGAGAATTAAATATAATGTACATACTTTCAGCATTAAAATATACAAAAATTACAGATAAATAATGAATATATTTTTTTAAAACCTTTTTAAAACTTTTTTTCTTTCTTTTTGTCCTAAATTCGCTTTGTTTAACTTTCACAAGCAATATAAATCAAAAGTTGTAAACCAAAACAAAAATAATAATTTTTCTATAAATTTTAAAACTTTATTTATAATGTGACATAGGAAACACACAGGTCGAAGCACAATAGAAGCAATTACAATTTTTTCAACTTAACAATTAAAACCAGGGACTGAAAATAAAAGTTATTTTGAAATTTTTGAACGAAAAAGGCAAGGGGAAAGAATGGTCGGAAAAAATATAAGGCAATAATTGCCTTTTATTTTTGACTTTTAAAATAAAAGTCAGATTCTAACTTTTTTTACTGCTCAAAAAAAATAAAAGGCAAAATAAAAAGTTTCATTTTGCCTTTTTTCAGTAAAAGGCTTGATATAACTTTTTCATTGTGCCTTTTTGAGGATATCAACATAAAAGTTACGGTCCCTGATTAAAACATATAAATAAGTACAACATTTTAAAGCTGCTTTGTGAGCAGTTCCAACTTTGACGGTCCGCTATGACAAAATCGCTTCAAATATTTGAATTCCTGGGTTTCAATATATTCCCTACAAGAACAGATCAAAATTTTTTAAAGATTCACACATCGAATTTGTGTATTTTTGGCCGCTCACACGACACTGTGCGCCATAGCGTAGTACCAATACATTCAAATGACTACTTTTATTTGTCTAATTTTCTTACGCTAATCTTAACGTTTACGGCACGTTTTCGTAAAAGCGGTACGTTTACGTAGTCTTATATGAGAAAATGACTTCGCCAGCGGTACGCTTTCTTGCCGTTTTTCTAAGAGGGTATATATGTAGCTTTTTCGAGAAAATTTATTTGATTTATGTTCCGTTTTCATAAAAAGTAATTAATTGACGGGGGTAATGTTGATGTTTTTTCATGTGATTGATAAGTCTCTAAAAAATATATAAATAAATATTAAATATATCAATAAGGTTTTTGGTCTGTATAGCTTAAAAACCGTAGAATTTCGGCAATGTTCACTTCGGAAGCCGTTTGCCACACCCTAAAACAAACCCGATTTTATAGCTAGTACCCATTTCGAAAAGACCTTCAAATTACCCTTCGAAATTTACTTGGCTCAAGCAAAAAGGACCTATATAGTGGAAACTATCAAGGAAAACCGAAATTCCCCATACAAAAAAATCTTTTTTTTTTTTGGCGTTTTCAGAGCACGATGCCACCCCTTAAAAACACTTTGTTTTGGAAATCGTTTATACACTGAGCTAAAAATCGTAGTAAAACTAACAAAAACGTAGTTATTTTAACTACGAACAGCAATGATTTGGCTCTACTAACGCACGTAGTTAAAATAACCACAAGCGTAGTAAAAAAGATTAAATACGAAAGTAGTAGCAAATCCCAAGTCGGCGGGTTCGATTCCCGGTGAGGCAGGCGTATTATTATTATTTTTTTTTTTAATAATAAAATAACATTTAAGTATATAATATTTAAAAACCTTACAGGCAAGTGTTAAAACTAACAATTTATGCAAAAATAAAAATAAAACATTTTGGAAAGCCCTCCCTTCTCTCTTAGTTATACGGCTGGGAAGCTTGATTTTTCATTCTATCTGTCCTTTTTATACCCAGCGTAAGCGGGGTATATTAGTTTTGTGCAAATCTTGTAACAGGGAGAATTAAGCTCCGGAGATATAGAAAAATGTATATAGAAATGATCAGGATCAAAAACTGAATCGATTTAGACATGTCCGTCTGTCCGTCTGACCGTCTGTCCGTCTGACCGTCTGTCCGTCTGTCCGTCCGTCCGTGGTCGGATCTCCTCCGAAACGGCTGAACCAATGAAGTCGAAATTTGGCACACATGTATATCGAAGTCCGAGTATGATCCTAAGTAAAAATGAGAGACATCCGCCCACTGCCACGCCCACAAATGAATTTATTGTGTTTTCAATAAAATGCTTGTAACTTGCGAACCACTCAACACATTCCATTGATATTTGGTGTGCTGGTAAACTACCAAAAAGGGACATTTCCTGGCAAAAAATGGACGCCGCCCTCCTCGAGCCACGCCCACAAATAAGCCCAAAAATAAGGGATTATCGTAACTTGTGCAGTAAATGGCGTAGAAGCTTCAAATTCGCAGCATAGGTTGACCAAGGCAAATTAAAGGTGTCGGAACAAAAATTTATGTAGCCCGCCCACTGGCACGCCCACAAATAGAGAATTTTCATAACTTCCGAAGTAAAAGGCGTAGAAGCTTCAAATTCGCAAAATAGGTTCACCAAGGCGAATGAAAGGTGTAGGAAAAAATTTTATGTGGCCCGCCCACTGCCACGCCCACAAATGAAGATTTTTTGTAACTTCCGAAAAAAAAGGCGTAGAAGCTTCAAATTCGCAACATAGGTTCACCAAGGCGAATGAAAGGTGTAGGGAAATAATATATGTTGCCCTGCCACGCCCACAAATAGAGAAGCAAAACATAGTGCGCTCATAATGTCGGGACGCTGGGTATTTCAAAGTCGGGCTTGACCGACTTTAGCTTTCTTACTTGTTTTCCTTTAATATTTTTCCACTTACTTGAAAAATTCCCATTTTGCATACGAAATGTTCGCACATTTCATTCGCCTGCTGTAGGCTTTGAACCCGAGCCCTTCGGATAGCTGAGCGAATGCGCTACCCGTACTACATATGTTATTTAAAGTCAAATGAAAACTATTTTACATATTTTTTTATTAAAGTTTTTTTAAATACGTGCGTAGAGAAATTTGCTCCTAAAAAATACGCATGGCTGTTAAAGTCATGTTTGAATACGTCCGTAATAGAGTTTTGCTGTAAAATAACTACAGTCGTAGTATACTACGAATCGTTGTTAATTACACAATCGTAGTTTTCGCTCAGTGTATGTTACTGTTAATTTTTTCATAATATTAACTTTCAAAAACCACTTGGTCCACAAAAATTTCTAAGCAGATTTGGCACAATTGAAGTAAAATACACCCGGCTCTCTTTTTACACGGTAGATTGGGACATAGAAAATCCGTTTAAAAAAAATTCGTGTAAAAATATTAGGTGTAGTAAAAAGAAATCCATTAATTTTGCATTAAATTGAGGGCTTTATTTAAGATAGTTAGAATGACCCGATTTAGGTCAAATATGCGCCGTTTTGTTCGATAACTTGTTGCCATTTTAAAGGTAATTTCATTATGCCTCTCTCATAGAAGCCCTCGTTCCTATTAGCAAAAAATTGAGACAGTCGAATTTCAGAAGCCTCTCTTGAAGCGAATGTTTCACCAGCAAAATTGTTCGCCATGGACAGGAACAGATGGTAATCACTTGGTGCCAGGTCCGGACTATAAGGTGGATGCAGAATAACCTCCCAACCAAACTCCTGGAGCTTCTGGCGAGTCACTATCGATGTGTGTGGCCTGGCGTTGTCCTGATGGAACACAATTCCTCTCCTATTGGTCAAAGCTGGCCGCTTATGGGCGATTGCTTCCTTCAGACGGTCCAATTGTTGACAGTAGAGTTCCGAGTTAAGAGTTTTGCCGTATGGGAGCAGCTCATAGTAGATAATTCCCTGCCAATCCCACCAAACACACAGCAAAACCTTCCTGGCCGTCAATCCTGGCTTGGCCACCGTTTCCGCCGGTTCACCGTGTTTCGACCACGACCGTTTTCGCTTGACGTTGTCGTAAGTGACCCACTTTTCATCACCAATCACCAACCGCTTCAGAAATGGGTCGATTTTGTTGCGGTTCAGCAGAGATTCGCAGATGGAAATTCGGTCTATGAGGTTTTTTTGCGTTAACTCGTGTGGCACCCATACATCGAGCTTCTTTGTGTATCCAGCCTTATTCAAATGGTTCCAAACGGTTTTTTGTGCAATCTTTAGCTCTTTTGCAATCAAAACAGTGCTAACATGACGGTCGGACTCGATAATTTCCATGATTTTATCGACATTTTCGACAATTGGCCTTCCAGTGCGTGGTGCATCCTTGACATCGAAGTTACCGGAACGGAATCGACGAAACCAAAATTGCGCATGATTGGCTATTACAGTATCAGGTCCATAAACGCTATTCACATTTTCAGCCGCCTGGCTTGCATTTTCTCCCTTATCGAAGAAAAACTGTAAAATGTAGTGAATTTTCTCTTTGCTGATGTCCATCTTTGACAAGCTCTCAAACAAAACTGAATCAATCAATCAAAAAAGTGTCAAAAAAGCTTTTTTAGTAGGAACTGTCATCTTTCTAATGCCCCCTAGCGGAACACGATCGGACTTATACAACGCGAGATTATGGATTTCTTTTTACTACACCTAATATATACGTGGCTTATGGCAAATTCGGAGATAGGTACCAGAAATTTAAGAAATCGTGTTGAAAGAAAAAACAGGAAAAATGTTTCCACAAAATCATGCAAAAGAGGAAACACTTTTCCTTTGAAAAGGGCCTTTAAAACCCGCAAGATCTAGCGCGAAAAGCGCTAAGTTGACATCCCTGGAAAAGAGCAATAGTAAAAATCGGGTATTACCCGTTATGTGACCAAGTCGTGAAGCATAGTTTCCGTATAAAAAAGATTCTGTAAGACACTGGCAAAATTAATAAGGGTCCTCATGCAACGCATTTACACCGTGTAAGCTGAGTGAAGTTCGTAAAACTGTCAAATTTTGTATGCAATTTTGACAGTTTTACTTACCTCACTCAGTTTACACGGTGTAAATGTGTTGCATGAGGACCCATAATAGTTAAAAGAATGCTTTTAAGGGATTCGTGCTAAACCAAAAATTTCGTGTAAAAAATTGTTTTCCTTTTTTGTGAACCGCGTTATGTCAAAATCGTGTAAAAAAAGACCGCGTAAAAAGAGATCCGAGTGAATGTTAACATTCATAAGAAAGAAATTTAGAGTATACTTTTAGGGTAAAAATTTTTCATGTGAAACATTCATTTCAAAACAAAAGTTTATACAAAATGAGATAAGGTTAAGTGCCAAGTTCTATCACTCTCCGAACACTCCATATAGTTTTTAAAATCAAATGTATTATGCGATCCCACTGTGTCATGGGAGGAATTTGGAAACGCCCATTTCCCGAGATTTATCGCTTAAAAAAATAAGTTCCAAAACAAAAGTTTATACTAAATATGTGATCTAATGGAATCATCAAAACATTTAAATTTTTTCCAAAACAGGTTTTTTGACACCGTGCTAACTATATTGTTGTCTTATTGAAGTAATGTGGTTTCTACATTGACTTAAAGAGTTGCCATATCAATTTAAAAACGTTTCTTATTGATTCAATAATTTGGAACGCAGTTCACGAATTAATATCAAAACAAACTTAAATCGATATGTTTCAACTTAAAATCCATTTAACTTCAATATACTCCACGAAATATGTAGAAACTACATCAAATCCAAGTTGAACATTGTTATTTTAACATGTTTCAGTATCAGTTTTCTTCTATGTTGAAAATTATTGAATTAATATGGCTCGTTTTCGATTTTAAGTTGCAGTTTTTCCCTGAGTGTACGAGCTCCTTGAAACATTATGAATAAATTGAGAGTGAGTGTGGATGTGTATTTGTGTTTGTGTGTGCGTGGGAGCGTTGCATGTGTAAATGTGGCTTGACTTTCATATCCGTAGCACTGATTGAAATTCTTTGAGCAAAATGCAATTTTCAAAGTCATCAACTAGTACGATGGCAACATTAGATGCAACATGTTGAACGAGGGCCGCAACGACAAAAGAAAACATAAAACACAAACCAGAAAACGGAAAATAGGAAGCATGCTTGTGTCTTACACCATAATCAAATGCTTTGTAGTTTTGCTGCATTAACATGGCTTGCAAACTATTTATCGAGCATGCAGTTTACAAAGGTTTCATTAAAATTGATTGCAATAAAAGAAATTTCTTGGTGAATTTCCACCCAAGCAACTGCAGAAAGGAACGCTTAAATACTTTAAATTGAAAGAGTAAACTATAATCGAAATACACAGTCTCATATAAAACTCAAATGAAAAAAAAATTAGAAAAGCTTAACTGCTTACTTCGTTTAAGACGAGATATACCCAAAATTCTCTTACGGCACAGTAAAAACAAATACTTATAAACCTAAGGCAATCATACCATCCAGGAATGAAGAGGTCAACTTACCGAAAAGGATCAATAGGAGGTTATCCGGAATATACGTATCGAAAATGTAGAGGGTTTCATTTAGGTAAGCTTATATATAATATATGTTCGGCTTAAAGTGTAAACCTGCTAACTAACAATTTCAAAACTTTACAGGGTAAACAAAAAACACTTTTTTTCAAGACTTCAAAGTAGGGAAGGAGACCCAAAATATGGATGGTTTATTTTGTTCCTATATGAAGTCTCTTCTAAATTCGATTCTGTGCACCATACAAAGTCTACTTGGAGTCACTTGTTGGTGTTAGCTGTGAACTTTGACCACAGTTGGACTTAGCAGTTTTACTCATCACCAATTTCTCCGTATTTAGAATTTGAAATTAAAAAAGATTTTTTTGCCTGACGATGCAGTGTACTTTTTTCTTTCGAATGACATCGAAAAGTCGGAATCGGTTAAAAGTGGACTTAACAGGTTTACACTTTAAGCCGACGATATACATAAATGAAAATGACAAGACGCCTGAGGAACAACAAGAGTCCACGGAGAAGTGCAGTTAAAGAATTCGACCAACTGGTACAAAAAGAACAAGTAAGGGTGTTATAGTCAGGCGAGCCTGACAATACAATACCCGACACAGACACACATCGTCGGCTTAAATTGTAAACCTGCTAAGTCCACTTTTAACCGATTCTGACTTTTCGATGTCATGCGGATGAAAAAACCACTCTGCATCGTCAGCAGGCTACGGAAAAATTCCGTTCGCGAACCGAAAAATGCTCGCTATGCGAACTGTTCGTTTTTAATTCGCGAGCACAATTTTTACCTGTGCGTTGTATTTTTATACCCGACACACTCTGTGTCGAGGGTATATTCCGTTTGTGTGGTTGTGTGTAACACCCAGAACCAGTCGAGATGAACCATACAAGATATATATAGAAATTATCAGAATCTCCTGGTAATTTAGACATTTCCGTCTTTCTGTCAGTCTGTCTGTCCGTCTGTCTGTCTGTCCGTCTGTCTGTATACAGTTTTCTAATAGAAGGAGTTGAGCTATCTTGACGAATTTGGTATGCGTGCTCACGGGGACATGAGTAAGAACAAGCTCGAGAATGGATCCGATCGGACCATTTTTAGGGGTACCTCCAGTACTAGGGTCTGTTACGAAAATCTCGAAACTGCCCCAAAATCGGACTTTTTCGATATATTTTAATGAAACTTAGAATTTGAGCGTGTATTTAAGCCTCCGATTAGAATTAAAAAAATTGAAAAGTGGGCGTGGCAAAACGGCGGTTTTCATAAAGATATTTAAAAAAGTCGGGATATGGGGCCCCTTATGGCATTGAAAACCTCTTGATATTAAAAATTATTTTAATATGGCAACCATGTTCGGGTGTCGGGTATTTTATTGTCAGGTTTGCCTGACTATAACTCCCTTACTTGTTTTGGTTTTAATTAAGTTTTCTCTCTCTCCTGTCAAATTTTTTTGTTTGCATAGATGAGCACAATGCACTAAATATTTATTGCACTAAAATTTTCAGTACCACTAATAGTTTAGTCTTAATGAAAATCGAATTTCACTATCACTAAAGCTTTAGTGCTAGTGCACATCAAATTTCACTACCAATAATGCTTTAGTGCTAGTGCAAACTAATTTCATTATTTTGCGCTTATTGCAAAACTGTTGCACTATCACTAAAAATATTGATTGGATGGATATGGGTACCCCCAGTGCTAGTGTTACACAGGATATCCTTTAATATGAAATACTAATATAGTAAGTAGTCTAGTCAACCTGCCCAATCAAATACAGTCTAGAAGGCTAGTCAATTAGCCAGATAAAATTTACCTGGCAGCCCGATTTTCTGTGTCTCGCAGAAAGTGATCAACCTTCAAACTAAAAAGACGTCTCCCAAGCTGAACAAAATAAATTTTTATAATCAATAATTTTGAATCCTATCTGTCGAACTTCTTTCTGGCGAACGTCGTTCTGGCGAAAGTCTTTCTGGGGAACGTGTAATTTGGTAAGTGGCACAAGGATCTTATGGCGTTCAAAATCATCAGGATACTTCCTCTTACTGGAGTGTTCCTGGGGACTGTAATCATCATTTTAATTATAATTAAAATTAGAAATTTGTAATTTTAAATTGAGTGATACAGAGGTGACAGATTTTGATAGTGATGATTCGATGCACGATGAATCGTAAAATCCCGAAAACGATCTTCCCAGTTGTTCCAAAACAAATGCTCCGAAAAAAGTGATTACATAAGGTAAAAACTCAGATATTTTTCTGTGATAAAACAATAATTTATTTATTTTTAAGTGAAAGGTACCGGTTACGAAAGGGAATTGATAGGCGTAAATAAAGTGCTTTTTAATGGAGAATTTTTTCAAATTGTTGAGAAGGAAAAAGATTTAAAGAATGGCCCGTCTTATAACTCCATTATAAATTTTTCTTAATAGAGACACAGGACCCCTTATGAGAAGAAAATGATTGGCGTAATTGCTGTATGTCAAGAATGCTTGAAACGAGTGAAAGGATCACTTCGTGTTAGCTCCAATTTTCTGTTGCACTTACGAAGTAACCACCCTGAAAGGTATATGGATTTCACAGGCAAAAAAATCGAAAATATGCAAAGAGCTACTCGACAAAGTGCATTTCATCGAGACATGCTTAATTTCATTTGCGAAACTTGCTCACCTTTGTCAATTATCGAACATCCAAGCTTTTTGAAATTATTTCTGGGGAAAAATATTCCAAGCCGACGATCCATAACGAGATTGCTCTGTGAAAGCCACTCGGAAAGTGTGAATGCATTATCACATATACTGGGTCAAATTGAGTATTTATGCACTACAGCTGATGTGTGGTCTGGTGGTAAAAAGTCATTTTTCGGGTACACTTGCCAGGTTGGACGGTGAGAGCTTAGAAAGAAAGTCTGCTGCATCGGGATGTCGAAGGTTCAAAGGAACGCACTCCTTTGACAGAACAACGGATATTATTTGCGAAATAAATACAGAGTTTAAGTTGCCACTAGAAAAAATTGTGTATACCATAACAGACAACGGATCAAACTTTGTAAAAGCTTTCAAGGAATTTGGTATGTCCCTAAGCATCGACGACGAAGACAATGACGAAGAGGCATGGCCAGATAATTTGAAATTTCTTTGTGTGACTCCAAGGTTGTCAAAACATTTTTCGTGTGGAAGCCGTACCTTAAATCTTTTGGCAACCAAAGATTATATGACAGTTCTTAGTTCGTCAAATCCGGAAAGCCAGCAGATACACAGAGCGTGTTTTAAGCGATAATTCATAATAATATAAGCATCATATATGGGGGAAAACTTTTGTCTACACAGTAAAAACTAAAGTTTATATTTAATACCAATTTGGTTTTTATATATAACAATGCCAAAAAGGAAATAAATTAAAACCTTTTTGGTTTAAATAAAGAGAGAGAAAAAAGTGAGAATTTTTCGTATGATTTTTAAAAAAAAATTATTTGTAGAGCGAAAAGAAATGCGAGATATTGCCTCAAAATCTGATGTCGGCGAGTTCAAACCCCGGTCAGGCGAGCGCAATTTTTTTTTTTTCGGTTTTTTGAGGAATAAATAGGTAATAATAATAAATTATAATTATAATTTAAGAGGAATAAAAAGCTTGCAACCCATATTTTTATAGAAAAAAAATAAAAAGATTCCAGCAGAACTCTCATAGGAATTCTTGAAACAGCATGACATGATGACACACACCTGTTTGAAGGTAGTATCGATACTTCAACTTTATCGCTGGCAACTATGTTTTCTCCTTCCCCAGTACATCAATTTTTCCTTTTTCCAATTTCAAAATTTACTTTTCCTTTTCCAAGCCACAATTTCTTTCGCCTACGACAGGGTTCGAACCCGGACCTTTCAGAATGTAAAGCAAAAACGCTTCCAGTACGCTAACAAGCGATCTCATTCGCGCGTGCTAGATTTATTATATCAACGTTCGATAAAATCGAACTATAGACGCATCGTATGTGTGTATGATAGCAATATAATCGCGAGAACAATTCAAAAATTTGAGAATTTTGTTCGTTTTTGAGATAATTTAAAACCAAAAGGTATTAAAATAATACATTTTGGTATTGAAGTTTTTACTGTATAATATTTTTAAAATGTTCACAAATTTGGAACAAGTGTCACAGACCCAAGTCCACAGATGTCATTTCCGCCGTTCTTTCTAACCAGGGGGGTCACTCTGTATCGCGTTTCGAAAAGCAATGCGATTCGAAAGTCAAATGCGATTCGAAGGCAAATCGGAACTCGGTTGCGCTTTCGTATTTGCTTTCGTAAAACTTCACGAAAAGAAGCAACACTCGTCTTGAAATTTCAAAACTATGCAAACTGCTGTCAAAAAATTTCAAGTGCGAGTGAATGAAAAGTAAACTTGGATTTGTTTTTATCGTTTTGCAAGTTAATGCTGGGAAATTCCACGCAAAACGGTTCTTAAGCTGACACCCGTTTCAGCCATATTGACCAGAAATTAGGTAATATCATTGATCAACTGTTGAAAGTTTTCATAATTATAAATCCATGAGAATCACATCCCGCTTGTTTTAAATATTTTGAGCTAAAACCTAAAAAAAGTGATAGTGACGGGTTTGACTAAATGGAATTGCCCTGTTGCAAATTGCAACATTTTCGCTGCAAGTTACAATTATAGATCGCAGGTCAGCTATGTACTTCAAAACTTTGCGCTGCACCGAATCCTCCATTGAGAGCAATTGTACTAGATTATATTCCAACCGATTCAGACAATAGTGTTGCGATTGCCCTCCTCCGGTGTTAGGAATGCTCCTAATCTTAATCTTGCCCTCAAATGGTTTTTGTAGTCTATCCACTCTTTGAATTCTTATTATTATTTGCACATACACATATTAAAACATATTAAACAAAAACATATCGCACATGTACAGCAAGAGTGTCACAACTCAAAATTTTTCAAATTGGGGTTAATGTAAGAAATCTGTTCACGGGTCACCTGTCTACCCAATCACACACTCATAGTTGCGTTTTTGTTATTACAAATTAGCGCAAAAAACAGTTATGTATGTCGGGCTCTTCGTCATACAAATGTACCCACTGGGTACTACCCAGACTGCATCTGTTAATGTGCGTTTTCTGAAAAACTCCAAATTTTGAGTTGTGACGCTCTTGTTCTTACATGTGCGATATATCAAATTTTTTTGAATTGCATCACAAGCAGGTGGACCAACGACATTTAAGTCCGTTCACTATTTTTTTAAAATGATTTTTATCTACTGCTCTCCCTTGCCCAAATAGGAATACGTTTTAATAATTTCGAAGAGAATTTCAAATTGATCTGCCTAAGTGTACGCGCTTTCACTTTAAGTGTCCCTGCAAAATAAATTTTTTTAAATAAAAATACTTAAATCCTTAAAAATTTGATTTTAACATGCAATTTATTTTATTTGCGTACGGTCAACAGCTATCGCAATCAATTCGCTACTTTCGAATGACTTTGACATTTGCTTTCGCGTTTCAGAGTGCTTAAAATGCGAAAACGCGAAAGGGGAAAAATTGAAATGCGAAAATCGCATTACAGAGTACTGAATGCCCGAATTCGCGAAATATGCGATACGAAACGCGATACAGAGTGACCCCCCAGCTTTTAACACTCTGTGTTACAAGATGGAACTCCGTATACGATGCTGTGAAGAAACTTCTTCAGCAGAAGTCGCAATTGAGTGAATTGTGCTTCCGCTTGGGTGTCCCGACCTTTGAAGAGACTGAAATTGAATACTTGGAGGAATACTTACAGTTAATGAAGCCTATTGCAGAAGCAATCGATTTTTTGCAAAGCGAAAATAATATGTATTTTGAACACTTTGTTCCAGCTTTGGTATCGATCAAAATAAAAATGCAGCGGCTGCAACAAGCGAAGCTTTAATTTCTTAACTCAATTTGTCGGGAAATGCAGAAATCTTTGATCAAAAGATTTGAGAAATACTTTCGCATAGAAGAAGATGCTTGGGATGCAGTTATTGTGGCCATTGCTTTTCCCAAAGTTAAGTTGCGGTTCGTAAAAACTTATTGGAAACCGCAAGGACGCATTCAGAAGAAGTCGTGAAACCAAAGTTTCACCAATACGCGCAGGAATTCATGTCTGGAATTATTGACGAAACAATCCAGAGCGAACCGTCAACTTTCGAAAAATCATTCTTAGATTTTGGTGGCGATCGTGCTGGTAAGTTGTTACGAATATTTGTTTCATTTCAAACTATTTTTATCTTTATAAATGTTTAAAAATATATGAAAACGTCTTAAATTTTCTAAATGGATCGGGAAAAAGGCTAAATGAGATAACAGCATATCTAAATGACATTGACGACAGTTTGGAGTCCCTAAACAGGTATCCTCTTATTAAGAAGCTGTTTGTAAAGTACAATACGGCACTGCCCTCATCAGCACCTGTAGAGCGCCTTTTCTCATTCGCAGGAATCGTCAACCGGTCGCGAAGACAAAATCTGAACGACAATAATTTCGAATTTTTGGTATTAAAAAAAGCAAATGCTAGGAAATCCACAATAAAGACAAATACTGACATTTATTTTACAAGGTTTTTATTAAAATTTCAACCCAATATTTTCAGTGATAGTGCAACAGTTTTGCAATAAGCACTAAATAGTGAAATTAGTTTGCACTAGCACTAAAGCATTAGTGGTAGTGTAATTTTATTTGCACTAGCACTAAAGCTTCAGTGTTAGTGAAATTCGATTTTCATTCCCACTAAACTATTAGTGGTAGTGAACATTTTAGTGATAGTGCAATGTGCCCATCTATGTTTGTTAGTTTGGGCCTTTCTACATTAAGTAAATTATATAAGATACCTATAGAAAAACTCTCCTCACTTCCCAATAGGCAAACATTTTTCCTTGATTTTTTTTTTCAATTATAGTACCTACATATTCGAAGGAATAAAATATCAAAAAATTGAGAAACCTTTTTTTCCAATAATTAAAAAAAAAATTTTAAATTTTGTCAATTTTAACACTCTTCCTTCTATTTAACCCATATTTTACCAGGACCATCATCTTTATGTGACACAAATGTTGAAAAGATAGTCAGATTTTATGAAAATACAAGCACTAAGGTATTATATTATATAACATAAAATTTGCTTATTTTTATGAATTCACTCCGTGTATATTGGCTTATAGTCCAGGTGAATACGTATATCCGTCAGAAATAAGTCGGACAAAAAAAAATTTTTTTTTAATCAGTTGAGCTAAGGGTATTTCATGATAGGCGAAGTTTTTGACTCTCACCGACAACCGGAAGTGTCCGCCATCTTGGCAGGATCACAAGAGTCCTGTTTACTTCTGATTATTCCTTGAATATCTTTTTTTCCATTCATTTTACGGCATAAATTATTACGAAAACTTTAGTTCTTCGTCAAATTTTCTACAAAATGAAAAAAAAAAGATAGAATAGGTCGGACAGAACCGGAGATACAGCATAAAAAAGTATGGAATTCTGTACATTTTCGCGAAAATGAACTGGGATAAATAACTTGAATATTTTACGTATGACTAGACTATAGAAATGAATCAATCTTAATTGAAATGAATAATTAAAGTTTGTTTTATTAATAATAAATATGAATGGATAAGTCCATATTGGAATTGTAGTATTTTGGAATTTAGCATAGATAAATATGTTCTAGCTCTCGTTTCGCTCAATTATCACTATATTCGTCTTCGCTTGCGTCATCTCTTTCATCCTCAAATGGTGTATCAATGTTATTTCGTTGTGTATCAGAGTAAAGAATATCCTCTTCAGGTTCATTCATCACGACTTCTAGAAAATTCTCAAAATCAATTGTGTTTTCATCATCATCGTCATCTACAGTATTCCCACGATCTGCGACATTGGTACAAGAATAGCCACCACAGTTCGAGCAGAGAATTGAACATGGAAGCCCTAGAGCTCGGCAACACACCTGCCCTCACATGCGCTAGTGCATGCACAGGACATTGTCCTGAGTAATTTTCTGGGGATTAGATCTTCAGTGGTGGTTATGGGCATTAGACCATTCTTGGTCTTTCTCCAGCCCCACTCTTCAGGATTAATCTCATTACCTCGCCATTGCTGCAGTTGATAATAAACTCGAAGTGAATGTTGACGAGCTGCATCTGCTGTTGGAGGCAGTGCCGCGAGATCGAAAGATTTACGTTTGGTGGAGTCAACTGAACAGAGATAACGCAATTCATCGAAACAAACATGATTCTTGGTTTTCGCCAAATATATCACTTGAATCAGTTTCTGATCCTGCGCTATCAATTGAATCAGGATCAGCATTGGACTCATTAAATACTGCAATAATTGTTTACTGAATTTTTTTATTTCTAGTCAGTTATGAAAGAATTTTCCTTTCATTACAAAAGTTAAATATGTTTTTATACCCAGCGTAAGCGGGGTATATTAGTTTTGTGCAAATCTTGTAACAGGGAGAATTAAGCTCCGGAGATATAGCAAAAAAAAAATATATATAGAAATGATCAGGATCAAAAACTGAATCGATTTAGACATGTCCGTCTGTCCGTCCGTCCGTGGTCGGATCTCCTCCGAAACGGCTGGACCAATCAAGTCGAAATTTGGCACACAGGTATATCGGGATCCGAGTATGATCCTAAGTAAAAATGGGAGACATCCGCCCACTGCCACGCCCACAAATGAATATAATGTGTTTTCAGTAAAATGCTTGTAACTTGCGAACCACTCAACACATTCCATTGATATTTGGTGTACTGGTAAACTACGAAAAGGGACATATCCTGGCAAAAAAATGGACGCCTCCCTCCTCGAGCCACTCCCACAAATAAGCCCAAAAATAAGGGCTTATCGTAACTTGTGAAGTAAAAGGCGTAGAAGCTTCAAATTCGCACCATAGGTTGACCAAGGCAAATGAAAGGTGTAGGAACAAAAATTTATGTAGCCGGCCCACTTCCACGCCCACAAATAGAGAATTTTTATAACTTCCGAAGTAAAAGGCGTAGAAGCTTCAAATTCGCAACATAGGTTGACCAAGGCAAACGAAAGGTGTAGGGAAAAAATTTAACTGGCCCCCCGCTGCCACTTCCACAAATGAAGATTTTTCGTAACTTCCGAAGTAAAAGGCGTAGAAGCTTCAAATTCGCAACATAGGTTCACCAAGGCGAATGAAAGGTGTAGGTAAAAATTTTATGTGGCCCGCCCACTGCCACGCCCACAAATGAAGATTTTTCGTAACTTCCAAAGTAAAAGGCGTAGAAGCTTCGAATTCGCAACATAGGTTCACCAAGGCGAATGAAAGTTGTAGGTAAAAATTTTATGTGGCCCGCTCACTGCCACGCCCACAAATGAAGATTTTTCGTAACTTCCGAAGTAAAAGGCGTAGAAGCTTCAAATTCGCAACATAGGTTGACCAAGGCGAATGAAAGGTGTAGGTAAACATTTTATGTGGCCCGCCCACTGCCACGCCCACAAATGAAGATTTTTCGTAACTTCCGAAGTAAAAGGCGTAGAAGCTTCAAATTCGCAACATAGGTTCACCAAGGCGAATGAAAGGTGTAGGTAAACATTTTATGTGGCCCTCCCACTGCCACGCCCACAAATAAAGAAGAAAAACATAGTGCACTCATAATGTCGGGACGCTAGGTATTTCAAAGTCGGGCTGGACCGACTTTAGCTTTCTTACTTGTTTTAAAGTAAATTGTTGTAGCAATAGAATTTAAGAAAATCTGGATAGGCCCCTTTGGATCTATTTTTGTTTTACTCCTAAAGTTGATATTTGATTTTTTTTATTACTTTGTATTGAAACCAATTTTCTTGGGATGAAATAATAGCCAGAACATAATATTAAATAAATTTAATAATGCTGCATAACATTTGTATTTAAACATTCGGGCCTATTACGGTAGTCGCCGTCGACGCAAAAAATAGACGAAGCGACAGATTCGTATTACAGTAGTCGCCGTCGACGCAATATTGTCGTCGTCGTCGCTAAATACCTATTACCGTAGTCGCCGGGAGAGTCGCTCCTTGTCGCTTTCTATCGCTATTTTTTTAGGTGACGACTAGCAGGTGAGCAGTGCGATAAAAGGAATAAAATGAAAACTAATTTCACTCAATAGTGAGCCAGCTTGAAAAGAACCCAAGTATGGCAAGAGGTTAGCGAAAAGGAACTATTCCTAGCAATTTTAAGGAAGAATGGGAAGTCATTTCGTCAAAAATGAATTCACCTTGTCCTCCCATGCAAACTTAAAATATCCAATCTTTGTCTTAAAATTCTCCTCTGGTAATAACTTGAATTTCTTTAATTTTTGCTTGAGCTTTCAAAATTTTTTTTACTCTTAAAACTATGTCACAAACAAATTTTAATAAGATTGGTTCCATTTTCCGAATAAAAAATAAAAGTGCTACCAATTTCATTTAAAATTCGTCGTCGTCGTCTCGAACTAGTACCGTAATAGCTATTAAGGGGCGAAGCGACGGCGAAGACGACATCGTTGCTAAGTCGTCGACGACGATAGCGGCGACAACCGTAATAGGCCCGATTACCAATTTAGAAATTTCGTTTTTTGAAATGTCACATTGAACATGATATTTTTCTTCATTGTTTACGAACTGTTAACTAAGCCTGATTTTGACAGCTCATAACTTTAAAAGGCTTTAACTGTGAAAGTATATGAGCTAAACTTCTCTTTTCTTTGATAGCGAAGCAACAGATTCCTATTTTTGTTGCATTTTTTGGTCCCTTATTCGGTGACACTTTTCTGCATTTAAAATTTTTAAAAGTTTAAACATTCCATTTAAGCAATTTTGGCCGCTTCGCGACACTGTGCGACGGCACCATCTCTGCGGAAAACTGGAAGATGGTTGAGCTGGCCTTGCTGCGCGCTTACAGCAAGATTGTTCTGCCCATCCTTGTTCCTTTCAAGTCTGTAGGGATGCAGTTAGCTACCAGGGACATGTAAAACTAATGGCATATGCAAACCAACGCTAAGCGGATCTAGTCTAGCGGATTTGGTCTAAAACCGACATGGATTATTCTCAAATCTTGACAAAAGGTTTCCCAATCTCAACTCCCCCTCACACCAACATACCGAGCAGGGCGAAGTGGTCCGAGGGTATAAGAATCAGCGGGGAATCAATTCAAAATTATACGGACGGAGTACCCCTAAGTATATGAAATATATTTTCACCGGCAGGCAGGCGGCTCTTTCAATGGGATGGAATCCGCATCAAAGTGTATCTACGAATGCCAGATATGGTACCTCTTAACGACATAGCGGAACGTTCCACGGTATCGATCTATTGGGTAACGGAACATAGGGACGTTAAAGGAAATTGCGAGGCAAATGAACCATTTAAGATGGGTATTTTCCTTTTCCAATAAGACTCCTGCTGGATTACTAGACAAACCTGGCCATCTCTGCCTAAGAGCCGCTCTAAAACTGGAGCATAAAATCCTATCCTGCAAGTAGCACAGTGCAAAATCCTTGGGACTCAAACAGGAGCTCCTTGACTTATTTCAAATGAACACGTACTTAGAGAACTCAACGTAGAACTGGTAAAATTGAAGTTCTCCATAGCCAAAGAAAAGTACGTATAAAAATTGACCAGCAGTTCCAAATAGTACTCAACAACAGGTGCATTCTATGCATATCCATCAATTTAGCTTTCATAGCGGATTGACGACGCGTTTCCTGCGTGCAATCCATGCGCATTTACAAACCCAGTTCTCCTAGCTGATATACTTATATCGCAATTCCAGGGTGTAATCCATCCACATCCAACAACATAGGTTCCCTATATATTGAAAATCGGAAGTCCCGCGTGCGATCCACTGCATTTCTATTTATTGATCTCTATTGCTTTACAACATCAACTTTACTATGCGTGTTCCTTCACATATTACAAAACCGTAATTTCCAGTAACCGACGCCCGCAATGATAAAAACATTACGTTCCATAAACCATTCAATATCTCGGAATATGCTTTGTGATTGTAATTGTGTTAAATTGGGTGTAATATTTTAAAATTATTGGTGGACTCATATCATAAAGGAGTGATTCGATAAATAATTTAAGGGCCGGTTTGCTACTGTTCCGATTACATTTTTTCGTTCCGAAAAACAAAAAAATTGTCTGCAAATTTTGACATTTTGAGAGGATATCGTAATGAAAAACTTTAACCGGAACAGTAGCAAATGGGCTTAAATGTGGAAAAAACATTTTGTTTTTCGCATTCTCCAAGAGCTTTAAAAACTTTTTAATAAAAAGTCACTGCGCCTTCGAGAAATTCGTTTTTATTATTATTATTATTATTATAATTTTTTTCTTATTTTTTTTCAAACTGAATCCATCTCCCGACTGTGTGCTGAGAGTTTCCTTAAAGCTATTGACATAATGCACCAGATTGAGAATGTTATAATTTAAACTTTTCAACGAATTTTATTCTTGTACTTCAAGAACTGTACATTTTTCCAAGGCATGCATGTTGAGTGTACCGTACAAGTCTCTGAAAAATCAGCAGAGTTTTCGTCGCAATTTGGAAAGTTTCGTACACCAAGAGTTCCCAAATAGTACGAGTATGTTACGGCAAAAGGGGAACTAGTTTGAGTTTTACAAATTAAATTTACTTTAAGAATTTTCTTGAATACTAACGACGCGAACTGAAGTGCTCCCGCAGTTAGTTTACTTTCCCTTGTTAAGATTACACCGATTACAACGAAAGGGATTCTTTGAGTTTGTCGTCGTTAAAAGAGGGTTTAAATATGGATGGGCGTATAAAATGAAGAATGAGTTTGCTTTATTCTTTTTCCTTTTTCCTTTGTACGTTTTTTTTTTTTTTTTTTTTTTTTTTTTTGAATGCTTACTGAGGCTAATACTCAAAACAAAATAAAAGGTTGTGATTATTACATGTTTTTAAAATATAACAAAATGTGTTCGAACATTCTTTGTACTGGACTTGTTTAAAAGATAATCGGGGCTGTTATGGAAACCGACAACTGTCATTATCAGATTTGAAATCAACACATTTTTATACCCGACAAACTCTGTGTCGAGGGTATATTGCGTTTGTGTGGTTGTGTGTAACACCCAGAACCAGTCGAGATAGACCATACAAAATATATATAGAAATGATTAGCGTCACCAGGAGATTCGATTTAGACATGTCCGTCCGTCTGTCCGTCCGTCTGTCCGTCTGTCTGTCCGTCTGTCTGTCTGTTTGTATACAGTTTTGTTATCGAAGGAGTTGAGCTATCTCGACGAAATTTGGTATGCGATCTCACGGGGACACGAGTAAGGACAAGTTCGAGAGTGGACTCGATCGGACCATTTTAGGGGTACCTCCAGTACTAGGGTCTGTTACGAAAATCACAAAAACTGCTCAAAAATCGAAGTTTTTCAACATATTTTGATGAAATTTGATATTTGAACATGTTTCAAGGCAAGTAATACGATTTCGAAAAATTTTAAAAGTGGGCGTGGTAGAAGGGCGTTTTTTGAAAATTGTCCCCTACACCCGAAATTCAAATGGGACTTGAACGAATTTTGGCACTTATGCTTATTTTGTAGCCATTAACATCCTTCCTAAAAATTTTCTTGATCGGTCCATTATAAAGGGTTCCACCAGTACTAGGGTCTGGCACAAAAATCCCAAAACTGCCTCAAAATCGGACTTTTTCGAAATATTTCAATGAAACTTAGAATTTGAGCGTATATTTAAGCCTCCGATTAGGATTGCAAAAATAAATGGAAAACTGGGCGTGGAAGAGAGGCGGTTTTCATAAAGAAATTTAACAAAAGTCGGTATATGAGGCCCCTAGTGGCCTTAAAAACCTCTTGAATATTCTTTCTTAGTGGTCCTGTTTTTTGGGCGTGGTTCAAAAAGTGTTTAAACATGTGTGTCTGTGTCGGGTATTTTATTGTCAGGCTCGCCTGACTTTAACACTCTTACTTGATTTCTTTATAGCATTTTCAAGTGTCAGGTTTTCCTGTCTTCGAAAATCGATTTTGCTATCTTCGAAAAAAGCAAAACTGTGTCTATTTCATAACACCATTTGAAACAGATATTGATTTCAATTCTGATTCTGATTCAATTCTGTGTCAGTTTCCATAACAGCCCGGAATTTTGTATGATTTTTCAATATGCATTCCAAATATGTTTATTGTTGTTCCTACGTCTCCCAAAAGCTTCCAAGATTAGCTTAAAAGAAAAGCTAATCTATTATCTACAAGGTAGTTATCACATTTTGATCAAGAAATTATATCCTGCATTTCAAATTTTAGTTAAATAAAAACAACCGCCATAAAAATCAATTTTCAGATTTCAAGGCCTTTTATGCTTTCTTCAGCCAAAAACCTTTGTTTTTAATGTTCAATTTACTTGATCGAGCACTTTTTGGAAAGGTATGATGTAGTAGAATGTAAAAAGGATCATATTTAAAGATTGTCGTAGGTAAAGTTGGTTTCATGGTAAAAAAAAAATAAGCAAAAAAAAATTGGTGTCTGTAAAGTCAATTTACGGACGATAGTTTTACGTGATAACGTCATAAGAAAACACTCATTATGTACATAAAAAGGAGCATTCAAGTTCACGTACGCTATTTTTGACGATTTTTGAAACTCTCTTAGACTTATTAATTTAAAAGTTAGCAAATAAGTCTCATTTTATAATTTTTAATATAAGTATAAAATAGAAAATAATAATTATACTTCACTTTTTAAATTAAAATTGCATATTAAAGTTTTCAAAATTAATTTCATACATACACATTTAACGTGCAAAGTGAAAAATTGCAAGAAGATTTTCGAAAAATTTTGTTACGTGTTATATGTTAATCCGTATAATGCTTATGAGAATTGTAGGTTGAAGTAATGTAACCAAGGCGTGTATAACTACTAAGATGTCCAAGGCTGCAATTATAAGGAAGCTAAAGCAGAAGCGTAGGCTGTCATGTGTTTGTTGGAATTTGTTGTTGCGGAAATACAACATGACAGGTTCACACTAATTGCAGCCTAACGCTCAAACAAACGAACAGCGACACACAAATTTTAAAAATTTCGATAGAGTATGCAGGGGGAGTGAAAATATTTTGTTGCTCTGTTATTTTCTTTAGAACTACAGGATTCAGGAGTTTGTCTTTGTTTTTCAAATTTGTTTGTTCACATATCCAAAGCAGTGCTGGGGTCTTTTTTTGACTGGAATTCCCTCAAAAATTTCTAAAATTATCATTTTTTTCCCCTTTAGTCTCATCAAAATTCCCACAAAAATTCCCACTTGTTAAATGAAGATATTTTTACAGGAAAATGAATAAGAACTTGAAATATTATTTATTACAAATTTTTTAAATTATGTGAACAAAAATAAAAAGACTCTGCTTAAAACAAAACAAAATAAATTCCTCAAAATTCTGAGGCTATATACGCTTAAGTCTTATTCGACAGTCGAATCAACATCGATTAACCGAGCATCGACGTACTTTTTAATATCGATATCTCTTTGAAAACAAAACTTGTTGAAACAAGTAAGGGTGTTATAGTCAGGCGAACCTGACAATAGAATACACGACACAGACACACGTGTTCAAATAATTTTTAATATCAAGAGGTGTTTAAGGCCATATGGGGGCCCAATACACCGACTTTTGTTATATTTCTTCATGAAAACTGCCCTTCTGCCACGCCCACTTTTCCAATTTTTTGGAATTCTAATCGGAGGCTTAGATATACGCTCAAATCCTAAGTTTCATTGAAATATTTGGAAAAAGTCCGATTTTGAGGCAGTTTTGAGATATTTGTGACAGACCCTAGTACTGGAGGTACCCTTAATAATGGACCGATCTAGGAAATTTTTTTGGAGAATGTTTATGGCTACAAAAGAAGCATAAGTACCAACTTTCGTTCAAGTCCCATTTGAAGTTCGGGTGAAGGGGACAATTTTCGAAAAACGCCTTTCTGAAACGCCCCTTTTTAAAATTTTTGGAAATCGAATTAGTTGCCTTGAAACATGTTCAAATATCAAATTTCATCAAAATATGTTGAAAAACTTCGAGTTTAGAGCAGTTTTTGTGATTTTCGTAACAGACCCTAGTACTAGAGGTACCCCTAAAAATGGTCCGATCGGGTCCATTCTCGAACTTGTTCTTACTCATGTCCCCGTGAGCACGCATACCAAATTTTGTCAAGATAGCTCAACTCCTTCGATAAGATAACTGTATACAAACAGACGGACAGACGGACAGACGGACAGACGGACGGACATGTCTAAATCGAATCTCCTGGTGACGCTGATCATTTCTATATACATTTTGTATGGTCTATCTCGACTGGTTCTGGGTGTTACACACAACCACACAAACGCAATATACCCTCGACACAGAGTGTGTCGGGTATAAAAACACTTGATTTCAACGATATATTGGTCGATCGATATTTTTTTCCGCGGTGCCAACAGTGTTAACCATCGTACAAAATGTAGAAAATCCCAATTCCCACATTTTACACTACGTGAAAGTAAAAATTCCCTTTTCCGACTTGATCAAAATTTTTGAATAAAATTCCCACAAAAAGGGAAAATTCCCACAAGTTCCCAGCACTGATCCAATTAGTATGTAATGCTCGAACAGGATATAATGTACTCTTTCTTTGCTTTTAAATATCAATATGAAGACAACGCACACGCTAGGAATATGTAGAAACGATCACGGAAAGAACAAAACAATCACACATCTCCCCTCAACACATTTAGGCTATTCACAAAGGTATGCTAATATGGCAATGTGTCATCATTGCTACAAGCCAAAATCATTATTGTGAGCACTTAAAAACGTACTAAATTCTAAAATCTGCTGAAACAGCTGTTGAAATGTCGTCAGCCAGCGGAAAATCAAATTTTCTTATGGGATTATGTTTACAAACAGCATTTGATTTAAATAACTGCGATTCAAGTTAGTTAAGTCCAATTTATTGAAAAAGCGGAGGTAAAAAATGATTTCACCTTAGGTAGCGACGATGAAGACATAATTCGCGAATTTACGGTAAACGCTTCCTTGGTATTGCAAAACCGAAGAAGCAGCCATTTGAATATCCAGTGCCGTAGCAATTCTGTTTTGCGTGAGGGGAAAATTATTTTTCCAATTTGCGTGGGGGGGAAAAATTATTTTTTCAATTTTATTCATGGGCGAAAACAAAAATGCGTGGAGGGGCAAAGCCCCCTCTTGCCCCTATGGTTGCTACGGCACTGTGAATATCCCAAAATCTGTACATTGGGCCCAAAATATATTACCAAGGTTTGACGAGGGGCGCATTCGTCAAATGCTGCGAGTCAATAAAACTGAATTTGCCCACATCCTTGAACTTATTGAAAATTACCCCGTTTTTGAAAAAAATGCAATGAGACCACAAATGTGCGTTTCTTTGCAACTACAAATTGCTCTTTTCAGATTTGGTTCTTATGAAGACAGTTGCTCTATTCGAAAAGTTGCAACACTTTTTGGCGTTGGTGACGGTGGAACTATCATTAATGTAACGAAAAGAGTTATAAGGGCAATTATTAATCTAAAGTCAAGATACTTGGTCTGGCCATCAAAAAAAGAAAGAAAAAAACTTGTGTCGCAAACCATGCACGAACTCCCGGGTTGCATTGGCTATATCGATGGAACTGAGATTCGTTTGGCTGAAGCCCCTTCGGTTAATCACGAATTGTACTTCTCAAGAAAGAAGCAGTTCTCTTTGAAAGTACAGGTTGTCGCGATAATAGATTAATTATTCGGCATGCTGTTATTGGGTATCATGGTAGTTAGGGTTGCCAGACGTACTGTTTTTGGGAGTAATCGTACTGCTTTTTGAACCGGTGTACTGCATTGTACTCCCAAAAAAATAAATCCCAAAATGTACTGCATTTTCATTTTCGTACTTCTTTGTACTGCTTTTTAAAATCGATAGGGCATTAAAATTAATTTCAGGGAGAATTAACTACATTTCGTTTTGCCTGTTTTGCAGAGCTCAAAAAATTGCCAATGAAAAATTGCTGTGTGTAACTTTTTAAAAACAGAAAATAGAGAAGATAATCAGCCTTATCGGGAATTCTGATGAAAAAAATTCACACGAAATTTTTGATTCGCCCGAAAAAATCCGCCCATCGATAAACTCACCCGGATTTCGTTTCACTTCAAAATTTGAAAATATTACAGTTTGAAATGCGTTGAAAAAGATAAGTAAGTAGTTTTTCTTTAATTTAAAATGCACAGAATAGCATATATAATATAATACATACATATTTATATATCCGGCGACGCTTGAGGCATGCGTCCGATCCCTTAGAATTGCACGAATCGATGTTAGTTAAGTAAAGAGCTGTGGTTGTATATTAAAATAACAAGTTTAATGTTCGATTTCAGCTGTATTTTAGACTCAATAAACCAGCATTGCAGTATTTGGTGGATTTACTCCTAAAATAATTAAAGAATTTGCCTTGTTTGGGTCATTAAAACAAAAAATTATCGGACTCTAGTTTTTTTCGCTTCAGTTTGCCTCAAAAAAAAAGTGGAAAAAATTTGATTCGACACATAAGATTTTTCCCGGAAAATGCGTTGTCGATAGACAGAAATTTTTTCGAAGTGAAAAATTTTTCCCGCCTGCTTTCCCGATACGTGAAAAGCGGAGAGTGAAAAAATTCGGGCGGAATTAGAATTTACGAAAAGGCTGTATAGGTATGTTTCCGTACAACAAGAAAATGTGCAAAACAGTTTTCTAAAAAATTGGCCGGTTTTGAGCAGTTTCGTGCAGTACACGACCACAGTCAATTGAAAATGACAGAGGCGTAAAAAATGTGGGCGACGCTTACAAAATAAAAGTCTAGAATGATTTTAGTTTAATTTTGCTATGAAAGCTGTTATTTTTCTTATTTATTTGTAAAATAGAACTGCATTTAGTACAAAAAAAAAATGTACTTCTTTTTCCCGAAATGTACTGCTTTTTTTGGAAAAGAAATGAAATGTACTGCATTAGCACTTTCAGGATCTGGTAACCCTAATGGTAGTGTCCATGATGCTCGCATTTTTGCTGAGTCCACCATTGGGCAAGAACGCAATTCATTTTTCTGCGAAAGGCAATACATTGCTGGGGACTCTGCATATCCTTTAAGCCTACATGTTATAACGCCTTTCGGACAAAACAGCAGCCAATTCGATCGGCGGACGAGAGAACAATTCAACGAGCACTTTTCAAAGTATAGGGTTCGAGTTGAAAATTGCTTCGGCAAACCAAAAGAGATTTTCTGCAGTTTGAAAGAAATGCGTTTTCGTCTCTTGGAAACAAAAATAATTGTCGAGACTGCTGTGATTGGATTCTCGCTTGTTGCATTTCACATCAAATTTTACTTGAATTTAATAGTCCTGCAGAGATCGACGAAAATAATGAAGTACAATTTCCCCAAGAAATGAATTCAACAGAGGATTTGAGATCGGCCTTAGTAAACATTATTTTAAATTACTCCTAAATATTCCAACTAAAAATAAAAAGAGAAATAAACTCAAAAAATATATTTGTATAAAAACAATTTTATTACTACACAGTAAAAACTATAGTTTAAATTTAATACCATTTTGGTTTTAATATATAACAATGCCAAAAAGGATTTAAATTAAAACCTTTTTGGTTTAAATAAAGAGAGAAAAAATTGAGCATTTTTCGTATGAATAACAAAAAACAATTATGTGTAGAGCGAAAAGAAATGAGAGATATTGCCTCACAATCTGATGTCGGTCAGGCGAGCATAATTTTTTTTTTTTTTTTTGAGTAATAAGTAGGTAATAATTATAAATAAGAATAAAAATTTAAGAGGAATAAAAAGCTTGCAACCAATCTATTTAAAAAAAAAAAAAAGAGATTCCAGCAGAAGAACCTCTCATTGGAATCCTTGAAACAGCATGACGGGCAGACACACATTTTTGAAGGTAGTCGAGTTACTTCAACTTTATCGCTGGCAACTATGTATGTGTCTTCTCCTTCCCGAGTACATCAATTTATCCTTTTTCCAAGTTCAAAATTTACTTTACCTTTTTCCAAGCCCCAATATTTTTCCACAATTTTTTTCGCCTGCGACAGGGTTCGAACTCGGACCTTTCAGAATGCTAAGCAAAAACGCTTCCACTACGCTAACAAGCGATATTATTCGCGCGTACTAGATTTATTATATCAACGTTCGATAAAATCGAACTATAGACGCCTCGTATGTTTGTACGAAAGCTATGTAACAGGTTGGCTGATAAGTCCCCGGTCTAACAAAGAAAAACACATTTTTTTGTCAAAATTCGTTTTTATTATACAACATAGTTCCCTTCAAGAGCGATACAACGATTATAACGACCTTCCAATTTTTTGATACCATTTTGGTAGTACTCCTTCGGTTTTGCCTCAAAATAGGCCTCAGTTTCGGCGATCACCTCTTCATTGCAGCCAAATTTTTTCCCTGCGAGCATCCTTTTGAGGTCTGAGAACAAGAAAAAGTCGCTGGGGGCCAGATCTGGAGAATACGGTGGGTGGGGAAGCAATTCGAAGCCTAATTCATAAATTTTTGCCATCGTTCTCAATGACTTGTGGCACGGTGCGTTGTCTTGGTGGAACGACACTTTTTTCTTCTTCATATGGGGCCGTTTTGCCGCGATTTCGACCTTCAAACGCTCCAATAACGACATATAATAGTCACTGTTGATGGTTTTTTCCTTCTCAAGATAATCGATAAAAATTATTCTATGCCCATCCCAAAAAACAGAGGCCATTACTTTGCCAGCGGACTTTTGAGTCTTTCCACGCTTCGCAGACGGTTCACCGATCGCTGTCCACTCAGCCGACTGTCGATTGGACTCAGGAGTGTAGTGATAGAGCCATGTTTCATCCATTGTCACATATCGACGCAAAAACTCGGGTGTATTGCGAGTTAACAGCTGCAAACACCGCTCAGAATCATCAACACGTTGCTGTTTTTGGTCAAATGTGAGCTCGCGCGGCACCCATTTTGCATAGAGCTTTTTCATATCCAAATATTGATGAATGATATGACCAACACGTTCCTTTGATATCTTTAAGGCCTCTGCTATCTCGATCAACTTCATTTAACGATCATTCAAAATCATTTTGTGAATTTTTTTGATGTTTTCGTCGGTAACCACCTCTTTCGGGCGTCCACTGCGTTCACCGTCCCCCGTGCTCATTTCACCACGCTTGAATTTTGCATACCAATCAATTATTGTTGGTTTTCCTGGGGCAGAGTCCGGAAACTCATTATCAAGCCAAGTTTTTGCTTCCACTGTATTTTTTCCCTTCAGAAAACATATCATAACACGAAATTCCTTTTTTTCCATTTTTTTCACAATAACAAAAGTTGCTTCACAAAAGACGCTCTATCTCACAAACTAATTGACTTACAGACGTCAAATTTTGACACGAATCATTTGAAGGTTGCCACTATATAAAAATAATATGCATTTTACACTAGCGACGCCATCTATGTATCAGACCGGGGACTTAACAGCCAACCTGTTAATCGCGAGAACAATTTGACAATTTGAGAATTTTGTTCGTTTTTGAGAACTTTTAAAACCAAAAGGTATTGAAATAAAACTTTTTTGTATTGAAATTCAAATTTAATACTAAAACAAGTAAGAAAGCTAAAGTCGGTCAAGCCCGACTTTGAAATACCCAGCGTCCCGACATTATTGGCGCACTATGTTTTGCTTCTCTATTTGTGGGCGTGGCAGTGGGAGGGCAACATAAATTATTTCCCTACACCTTTCATTCGCCTTGGTGAACCTATGTTGCGAATGTGAAGCTTCTACGCCTTTTATTTCGGAAGTTACGAAAAATCTTTATTTGTGGGCGTGGCGGTGGGCGTTCCACAAAAAATTTTTTTCCTGCACCTTTCATTCGCCTTGGTGAACCTATGTTGCGAATTTGAAGCTTCTACGCCTTTTACTTCGGAAGTTATGAAAATTCTCTATTTGTGGGCGTGGCAGTGGGCGGGCTACATAAATTTTTGTTCCTACACCTTTCATTTGCCTTGGTCAACCTATGCTGCGAATTTGAAGCTTCTACGCCGTTTACTTCGGAAGTAACGATAAGACCTTATTTTTGGGCTTATTTGTGGGCGTGGCTCGAGGAGGGCGGCGACCATTTTTTGCCAAAAAATTTCCCTTTTCGTAGTTTACCAGCACACCAAATATCAATGGAATGTGTTGAGTGGTTCGCAAGTTACAAGCATTTTATTGAAAACACAATAAATTCATTTGTGGGCGTGGCAGTGGGCGGATGTCTCCCATTTTTACTTAGGATCATACTCGGATCCCGATTTACCTGTGTGCCAAATTTCGACTTGATTGGTCCAGCCGTTTCGGAGGAGATCCGACCACGGACGGACGGACAGACGGACAGACGGACGGACGGACGGACGGACGGACAGACGGACAGACGGACAGACGGACATGTCTAAATCGATTCAGTTTTTGATCCTGATCATTTCTATATATATTTTTCTATATCTCTGGAGCTTAATTCTCCCTGTTACAAGATTTGCACAAAACTAATATACCCCGCTTACGCTGGGTATAAAGATTTAATTTTATACCGAATGGTTTTAATTTTAAACCTATAGTTTTTACTGTGTACCAAGGTCACTTGTAAGTCTTTGGGCATTGTCTTCACAAGCCTCTTTGTTAAATTAAATCACCTTCATTAGAAGTCAAGTTATAAAAAAAATACGTTCATTATTAAGTCTAAAAAAAAAAATCAGTCAATTCAATTCAGTTCATAGTAAAAAAAATAAGTGAACAAATAACTACTACATGTGCTGCGGGATTCGAATTTTTAGCTTCTCCATTTCTAGCATTTCTTTCATCTCCAGCTCTTTCAATGCTATTTCCTTTTTCATTTGCATCTCCATCATCCTCATCTCTCTCTCCACTTTTCGATCCTCCTCCTTTTGCTTTAATTCCTCAGCATACTTTTGTTGTTCGAACAAAGATTTTTGTTTTTCTAGATCAAATTCATTTTTTTTAATCTCAAGTTCTTTTTCCTTGCTATCTTTTTTCATTATCAAGATTTCACTCTGAACTTGCAGCACGTCAGATAGTCCAGTACGGGAGTATATACCTGTCTTGGCTCGTTTGGGAGGGTTTTCCACTGCCTCGAACTGCCCATTTCCATCAACTACAATCATGTCATCCACCACGGAATCTGTTACGACAGGGTAATACGAGTTTTCTATTTCTGTGTCATACACACCGGATTGAAAGGTGTCATCTCTACGTTCAAATACTTCTTCATATTCCTCATATAAAGGGCATTTCGACAAAATAATTTCTGAAATCAAATATTTTCTGATTAAAATGTTCATTTGCACGCCAAGATTTTTGTTTATTTCACCTTGAATTGTCTCATCCTCGTTCGTTGCTCCTGCACCAGTTGAATTCATCATGGTTTTCCCTTTAAGGTAGGATTGGCACATGTTCTTCACCTTCGATCGCACCAAGTTCCATGTACACTTCATATCGTATAGACTCAAAAAACTCTGGTAATAAGTGTTCACTGGGTAGTCTCAGCCTGACGTGCGGTTTTTTTAAGCTCTGATTAAATTGCTTATTGAAAAAGATCTACAATTAGTAATAAAGATCGTTAAGTATAAAAACAAAACTGTTTAAAGCTGCATAAAAGTGCACATTGAAAAACATGTGTCCTAACTGAGAGCAAAACCGAAAATGTAAAAGAAAAAGTTTTTGTGAAAATAAATACAATATACACCAAAAATATTAAGCATAATACATACATAAATACAAAAACAATAAATTCTGTCAAAACTTTTCACCACGTACAACTTCAGTCTGCAAATAAAGCTGTAAGTGGTTCGTCCTAGCTCAGAAATAAACCATAAAAAGCTCTTTTTCACTGGGGCTCACCTATATAGCAAGCACATAGGCGCAAACTTCTTCTAAGAGAGACCTCAGTTGATCAACCCAAATACACTTGTAGCTACATATGTAACTAAAATAAACACATGTTCACGTTACCAACCACCTAGAGTTCAGCTGTGCTAAATCCTAAAAAAAAAATCTAATTAAACGTAAGCTTTGACAAATCTTTTTGACGTTTGCCTGCGTTGCCAACCACCTATTGAGGCCAGCTGTGATCATTGCGACGTGAATCAAATCGAGCAATAATTTTTAGCGAAGTTAATTAGCTACACAGTAAAATTTTACCTTTTGAAAAATGCCATTAAACCGCACGCCCAAAAAAGTGGAAACTGAAGCTCCAGTGATCAATGGTAGAATTTCCAAGCGCCTTTTATCTGAGACATCTCCTGAAGTTCAAAAAAGGGGAGCAAAACAACAAAAAGTTTATGATCTCAGCGTAATGGAATTGATGAGCCTGTTCAAAAAAGCCAACCAAGACATAGTTGACAAGCTGGATCATCTAGAATGCACAGTTGATCACGTCAGGCAGAAAAACCAGGAAATGTCCAAAGAAATAATGCAACTGAAGTCTGAAAGGCAAAACGACCGTCATAGAATTCAACTGATGGAAAAGCAGCTTAAGCAAAACAATCAGATTTTCAAAGGTTTGAATTCAAATGGGAATGCTAAACAAGAAATTGAAAAAGTCTGCCGCAACACCTTATAACTGGAACCTGTACCGAAAGTACTCTCCACAACAAAAATATCTGACCGAGATTGTAAAATGTCCATCTTAGTCAAACCTGAATCCAACGAATTAATTGGAGAAGTACTTAAAAACTCTGGAAAACTAGCTGGGACTAATATCTTTATTGAGCGAGATCTGACTTATGATAAAGCACTTCAAAACAAAAACATTGCTCGCTCTCAAAAAGAACATTCAGTGTATAAGCCAAAAACACCCTGTTAGCGTACGCAGTGGTCGCATAAAAGTCCATGATAAATAGTTTAAATATAACAACGAAATGCAGCTTATGTGTGGGAATCAAAAAGCGGAAGTGGTACTGGAGCATCTGTACGGGAATATATCGCAGAACATTTAACTCAACCTCAACACACTACTAAAAAAATCGGAGCCAAAAAACTGATCGACGATCCTGCTAATCATTCACCTAACTTAATATCATACATAGTGTTTGTTTATTTTGCAATCATATGTTATTTATGTAATTTATTTAAGATTCTACACATTATAATAGTCCTAATTATAAATTACAAACTACTCAACTTAAACTTAGCTACCTGTAACTTAATTTCTATTCTCTCTTTTTGTCTGGCTACTGTACACTGTCCCAAAATCAACTTTTTTATAAATCTATACACCTTTCGCTACTTGGATCACTCGTACCTGAAGATTCTACGATTTCTTACAAAGTTATCACGCAATGACAAAGTACTAGAGGTGAAGTTGTTACATAAGAAATTAATAGTTAAATTTTCTTATATTTACATACAATGGCAGAATTAATAGATCTTGAGAGTGACAACTTCACTGTTAAAACACTCAAATCGGTGTCAGATTTTAGCTTTGCGTGTAACAAGCATTCAACCTCAGTTCTTATACTTCATCAAAATATAAGGAGTCTAAGGCAAAACTTCGATCTCCTTCTTGCAAATCTCAGTGTTCTACATAGAACTCCTGACTTTATTCTTGTTTCGGAAATCTGGATATACGAAAATGAAATTACTGATTACTCAATTCCTGGGTTTGATTTCTTTGCCGTTACGAACGACACCTACATCGCTGGGGGTGTGGGTGTTTTTGCTAAGTCAAAGTTTTCTTGTAAAGGAGTAAGCTGTAGTCTTCGCTGCGCAAATGCCATAAAAATCACTTAAAAGTCATTTAGAAACTGCGATGCTTAATATAGTATGCTGCTATAGATTGCATTTCTATACGGTATTGGAATTCTTGCGAGAGTTCGAAAACTTCTTGTCAATAAATGCCTCAAATAACCTTCTTTTATTTGGCGATTTCAACTAAGACCTTTTGCTTGATAACGAAATTACTGACAACTTTTTTGCTTTACTTGCAAAATTTGGACTATATTCGTTTTTGAATGAGCCAACTAGACCATCATCTGGTTCTTGTCTGGATCATATTCTGGGACGTCTTAGCGTAGGCCAGAGCTCGTACGAAGTAATTAATATTGACGCTCGGATCACAGACCACTGTTTGACTGGCCTTTTCCTAGACATTCCGCAGCGCCGCACTAAAGAAGAACAACCCATGAAACCTTTTCCGAAAATAGATTTCAACAAACTCAATAACTTCCTTTGTTTTGAAATGTGGGAAAATGTCTATGCTGTAGATGACGTTTCGAAAGCCTTCTCTACGTTCATGAATACTCTTAAAAAATATATTAGTACGTCAACGCAGACTTGTTAGCCAAAAGTGCATAAAGTAAAAAAAATTAAGCCTTGGATTAGCGATGAACTTGTCGAAAAAATTGAGCTAAAAAACAGACTTGGACGTAAACTAAAGAAGCACCCCAACAATTTCTTGCTAAAACAGCGATTTAAAAATTTACAATACCTAGTTAAAAAGGAAGTGAGTAAAACTAAGGACAATTATTACCGTGATAAATTCTTAAATTGTGCGGGAAATGCTGCAAAAGAATGGGAACTATTTAATGAAATAACAAATCAAACTCGAAAAAAGAACTCTACAATTTCTCTGAAAATAGGAGACGAAATATTAGGTGTAGTAAAAAGAAATCCATTAAATTGAGGGCTTTATTTAAGATAGTTAGAATGACCCGATTTAGGTCAAATATGCGCCGTTTTGTTCGATAACTTGTTGCCATTTTAAAGGTAATTTCATTATGCCTCTCTCATAGAAGCCCTCGTTCCTATTAGCAAAAAATTGAGACAGTCGAATTTCAGAAGCCTCTCTTGAAGCGAATGTTTCACCAGCAAAATTGTTCGCCATGGACAGGAACAGATGGTAATCACTTGGTGCCAGGTCCGGACTATAAGGTGGATGCAGAAGAACCTCCAAACCAAACTGCCGGAGCTTCTGGCGAGTCACTATCGATGTGTGTGGCCTTGCGTTGTCCTGATGGAACACAATTCCTCTCCTATTGGCCAAAGCTGGCCGCTTATGGGCGATTGCTTCCTTCAGACGGTCCAATTGTTGACAGTAGAGTTCCGAGTTAAGAGTTTTGCCGTATGGGAGCAGCTCATAGTAGATAATTCCCTGCCAATCCCATCAAACACACAGCAAAACCTTCCTGGCCATCAATCCTGGCTTGGCCACCGTTTCCGCCGGTTCACCGTGTTTCGACCACGACCGTTTTCGCTTGACGTTGTCGTAAGTGACCCACTTTTCATCACCAGTCACCAACCGCTTCAGAAATGGGTCGATTTTGTTGCGGTTCAGCAGCGATTCGCAGATGTAAATTCGGTCTATGAGGTTTTTTTGCGTTAACTCGTGTGGCACCCATACATCGAGCTTCTTTGTGTATCCAGCCTTATTCAAATGGTTCCAAACGGTTTTTGTGCAATCTTTAGCTCTTTTGCAATCGAAACAGTGCTAACATGACGGTCGGACTCGATAATTTCCATGATTTTATGGACATTTTCGACAATTGGCCTTCCAGTGCGTGGTGCATCCTTGACATCGAAGTTACCGGAACGGAATCGACGAAACCAAAATTGCGCATGATTGGCTGTTACAGTATCAGGTCCATAAACGCTATTCACATTTTCAGCCGCCTGGCTTGCGTTTTCTCCCTTATCGAAGAAAAACTGTAAAATGTAGCGAATTTTCTCTTTGCTGATGTCCATCTTTGACAAGCTCTCAAACAAAACTGAATCAATCAATCAAAAAAGTGTCAAAAAAGCTTTTTTAGTAGGAACTGTCATCTTTCTAATGCCCCCTAGCGAAACACGATCGGCCTTATACAACGCGAGATGCAGATAAATAACGCCATCTATTGGAAAAATAATGGATTTCTTTTTACTACACCTAATATATGTAGACAGTGTCGTTGTTGCAAATGAATTCAATCACTTTTTTGGTTCTCGAACATCCATTCACAGCGCTGAATCCTTTTTGTGCTCAGATATATGCATACCTGGGGACCGATCTACACGAAATAGTTTTGTGTTTAAACACACCTCTGCTATAGAGGTTGTAAGGCTTATTAATTCTCTAAATAACTCAAAGTCCTGTGGTTTCGATGGGATATGCAAAAGTATGCTTAAAAAAATTGCGTTTTATGTATCAGGCATATTAGCACATATATTTAACCTAAGCATTAGTAAGGGAGTATTTCCCAACGAACTTAAACAAGCAATAGTCATTCCTCTATTCAAAAAAGTTGAACGAGATAACAAAGAAAACTACAGACCAATCTCGTTATTACCTGGGCCAAAATTCTTTTTAATGCCTAAATTTCTGTCGCTGTCAACGAAATTCAGTGTTCATAAAAGAGCAAATCAATTTAATAACAAATAAATTTTACCAAAAAATTTATTAATAACGAAATAAAATACTCTAGTTCAATTGGAAAAAATCGAATGTTACCAAACTTCCATCTTGTTAACTCGCAAATTACAGTAACATTGTTGTCTTGTTTGGCAAGACATGAGAAGATAAGACAACAATGTTACCGTAATTTGCGAAGGAAAAAAATTGAGTTTTGGTAATAATTGATTTTTTTCAATTCGACAAGAGTATTTTATTTCGTTATTCATACATTTTTTGTTAAAATTAATTTTTTATTAATTTGGTTTGCTCCTTTTGAAAAACTGAATTTCGTTGACAGGGACAGAAGTTAAGGCATTAAAAAGAATTTTGCCCCACCTGCTATCTCAAAAATTTTCGAAAAAGCAATAAAAGAACGTATAATTGACTTTTTGACTAAGGAAAACGTCCTGAGTCCTAAACAGTTTGGTTTCAGGAAAAACCTGTCTACAGAAGATGCACTCCTTAGTTTTTGCTCCAAGGTAATGAAAGGTCTGGATTAAAAAAATTTTTGTGCGGGTCTATTTGTGGATATAGCAAAAGCATTTGATACGATTGACCATAAAATACTCTTAGATAAGCTTTATAAAATTGGCTTTAGAGGTTTCATTCATTCCTGGTTTTCTTCCTATCTCAGTAATCGCTCTCAAAGAGTGAAAATTGTTGATGGTCTAAGTGAGCCAGTAGTATTATCACTTGGTGTTCCACAGGGCTCTGTATTAGGCCCTATTCTGTTTATTATTTATCTTAACTCAATATTTAACCAGAATTTTACTGGAATCATCACCGCGTTTGCTGATGATTTGGGGATTGCTTATACTGCGAGGTCGAGATTGGACTTAATTTGTGATTTAAATCATGACATTTAAAATCTGAGGAAATGGTTTGAAAAACATAACCTAGTAATTAGTTGTAAAACGAAACTCATGTAGTTTAATTTGGGACCTCAAGACCCACTCGACATAGATGTTTTTTACCATGACCCTAAATGTCAGAAATTTCTTAATATTATACAAGCACACTGCAAACTAATTTCAAACATAATTCAAATTGCCACTCTAGCTGCTTTAAAATTGAGGTAGTAGATAGTTATAAGTATCTCGGGATCATTATTGATAACCAGCTTTCTTGGCATAAACATACATCAATTCTTAAAAAATACATGTGGTGCGCCGCACGAAAATTCTATGCTGTATCTAGAACGTGTTCTATGAAGACGATGAAAATGTTTTATTATGGAGTCGTACATTCTAAGCTAAGTTATGGCATTGCCTGTTGGGGTGGAGCGTACGCGAACAAAATTAATCCACTTTTGGTGCTACAAAAAAATATTATAAGAAGAATTTGTAACGTGAATAAAGAAACCCATTAGTTCCAGTTATTTTACGCCTGCAACATTTTACCAATACGCCACCTGTTCTACTTTAAGGTTTTAAAAGCATTCTGTTATCAAAATGGAAACAGCCAGCGCAGAATCTGTCGTTATAGTTTGAGAAGCGCAAATACTAATAGCTGTGTGGATATTCCATATTTCCGGACAACATTCTTTCGTAATAGTTTTCCTGTACTGTCCTATAGATTTTTTAATAGGCTGCCGTATCATATAAGAACTGAGGGAAGATTGAGAAACCTGATCCTGTTAGTGAAATCGTGGTTGCTTAGTTTCAACTTTCAGGAGATAGAAGTTTTGCTTCAACCTGTGATCTTAGATATACAATTTTATTTTTCTATCTGTCTAGCTGTCCTATATCTTTGCTATCCAATTTGTGTCCTATTTTCTGTTAACCTAAGTTTGTGTGACACTTCATACAGTAAACTTGTTTTACTAAAGTGTCAAAGCAAATTATCTTTTCTCGATTTTGAATAATGTATTAATTAATGTAAGTCTTGCCATCAATCTTTAAAATTAATGAAAATATGAAATATATCAAATAAAATAATAAAAAATAAAATTATTTTTAAAGCCATTTACAAAAAAAAAAAAAAAAAAAGCTTGCGCATTTGGTTTTCCCATGGGTCGGTTCTCTTTTAAAAAAGTTAACAAATTCTTCTGCTCGGCTTCTGTCCATTTGTGATACGGCGCCTTGCATTCTCGTTTTTGTTTCTATGTTATGCTATGTTCTCACTAGGCCGGGTTAGGGTTATCGGTGAAACCCAGGGTTTCAAATGTCAAAACGCATATAAAAAAATCATCTAACCCGAAAATAAACCCCGGGTTAACATTTAACTCTGAGGTTAGCGCAGAGTTGCATTTGAAAATTTCAGTAACATTTGCTAACACCGAGTACAAAAACTGGGTTTATGTTTAATACGGCACTGACAGGGAAGCTTTCCCGTGCAGCAAGTGAGAGGTGAAGGATGTGTTTGGATATGTTAATTTTGATCACAGGTCTTGGAACATTTTGTGATGCCGCTTTCATCATAAGCTCCATTAATCTATTTTGGTTCCTGCGGTTATTGCAATGGTCTTCTAATATTATTGCTTCCAACATTCCTTTGGCTTTTTCAGCTTCTTTAAACATTTCTAATAAAGCAAATTCCATTTTTATTTGCAATTTCTCGATGATATAGTATATCAGATATACCTTCCGCGTTTTTTATATTTCAAACTCCCAAGCCGGACATTATCGCATGCATGTAATGAAAACAGCGGCCATCTTCTAACAAACTTCATTAACAGTTAGGATTAGTAATGCGAGTAGCCGCAGTGTGAATTTTCACCACTTCGGAAGTAGTGCAGAAGTAGTCCACTTTCCGGCTGGGTCATATGACTTTAGTAAACCCTAACTCGCTCAAAGCTGATATGAACGCTTTGAGTTAAAGTATCGGGTTAAGAACTCAACCCCTATAGTGAGAACATAGCATTAGTTGATAAGACGAAATTTTAAAATACTTGTCTTATTTTATTCAATTTACAAACTAACCTTTTCAATGTCCATGTTTTTATTTCCTGAACAGCTGTTTAACAGCTGTTTGAGCAATATTTGCCACTCTAAACAAACATGCTCTTTCGATGGGCAATGTGCTAATTCGCGTTTGCATAGAAAACAATAACAACAAAATTTAGTATAGAGCTAAAAGTACTAATTTTAGCTGATGCTTTTTTTAAAAGGGGTTTTAGCAGATTTTGTGAACTGCCTAATTGAGAAGTGTTTTTCATTTAGATTGTTTTTCGGCAGTGCCAGCTTGTCTATATGCGCTTGTCTGTCGATTGCGTGACATGTGCGAATTTGTGTGTGCGCCCATAGCCATACGTAAATTTGTATTTAGACGTTTGCATATTTTCGCCTTGTCTGCTTGTGAGAGACGATTGAGACAATTTTCTCATGAGAGCGAACTCTCTGCTCTAAACCGGTTTGAAATTTTGCGTATTTGAGTGTGTTTGTGTGCACACGCACATTGAGTTTTCTGTCGTCATTTTTTCGCAGATAAAATGTCCTATCATCGATTTAATAGACGTTATCACGTCAAAAACAAAATTTTAAAAATTAAAATTTTCGAACTTTGACCTCGTTGATCGGCATAAAAAGTTTAATTTCCTTGTTTTAAAACCACTATCACATATTCGGGGGATGGAGCGCAGAAACCGACGTAAAAAATCTTTCCCTACAATGATGGACCACCCTAATGTACATACACTACAGGCTGTAGTCTACAGCTTTTATTTTTATCGAATTTTTAGCAAAAAAAACAACAAAAATGGAATATCCGAATTAAATGAAAGTCGGTGTCCCGAAGCCTCATTGAACTGTCTCCACCACATTCTTAATTTCAGATATTTAAATAAAATACCTACTGTCTCTTACTGCGGGAAAGCTATTTTCTCAAAAGCCAACCGCTCCCACTAACACGCACGCAGACACAAGCACAGATATGTATACTCACCCACATATGCGCAAACAACAATCACAGCTTCCAAATCATATGTAAACTTAAATGAGCAGCACTTTTAAGCTGTGTGGGAAGGATAAAACATACAAACCCCTCTTCAAAAAAAAAAAAAAAAAAAACTGAAAGGTTGAGGAAAAAAGTGGTATGAAAATGAATAAAAAGCTTTTATGGCAACGACCAACAATACGAAAACCAACGTCGACAGGCCCCCAATAACAAGCAGCAGAAGCAGCAACAGAGCGACGGGCACAATGACAATAACGTTGACGCAGCCGAAGCAATTTATGCGAAATGAAATGAAACAAAAGCCAAAATAAAATGGATAATGGAAATGGTAATGCAAAAATTGGGAAATGCGCCCAAAAGTATGCTTAAATAAAGAGATACAGAGAATTTTATGGCTGAGCCGCTCCAAAAAAGGAAAAAAAAAAGTAAAAACGCAGAGAAAAGGACGAAGGAATGGATGAAAATAGAAGATGACATCCAACAAACCGAGTCATTGCCACTTCGGAGACACTAAAAAAAAAGGAGAAACGTGATTTCGATAAACGACAACAAGCCAAATGAATAGCACAAAAGAAAAGGGGATAGGATGAAACTCATGAAGCGAACGAGCAAGCGATTGAAAGTGAGAAAGACAGTGAGAGAGTAAATGGTAGATTGCAAGCGAGAGAGAGAAAGAGAGATTTGAAAGAGAGAGAGAAAAAGATAGAGTTAGATAGCGAACAGTAGTGGAAGATAAAGCCAGAAGTTAAAATGAACAGACGAAAATTTAAAGCTGAATCTAAAATACCCAGTTGACATAGGATAACGATGCAAAAGATGGTAAGTGAAAAAGGATACCCGCAATGCTGATAGAACGTAAAATGACAATTGAACCTAACACTCGACACGAAAGCTGCTATCTCCCCCAACTTGTCACTATAATGCCCCTAACCCCCCTCCCCAACCTAGGACCAAGCTCCCCCACTTCGCTTCATTTCTCATCTCTTGGGCTCTCTCTCGCTCTCTCTCTCTCTATCTATCTCTATCTCTCTACGACTCCATCT
>CM035806.1:69331076-69346076 GCA_020466095.1 Chlorops oryzae
ATCAAAAACTGAATCGATTTAGACATGTCCGTCTGACCGTCTGTCCGTCCGTCCGTGGTCGGATCTCCTCCGAAACGGCTGAACCAATGAAGTCGAAATTTGGCACACATGTATATCGGGGTCCGAGTATGATCCTAAGTAAAAATGGGAGACATCCGCCCACTGCCACGCCCACAAATGAATTTATTGTGTTTTCAGTAAAATGCTTGTAACTTGCGAACCACTCAACACATTCCATTGATATTTGGTATACTGGTAAACTACAAAAAGGGATATATCCTGGAAAAAAATGGACGCCGTCCTCCTCGGGCCACGCCCACAAATAAGCTCAAAAATAAGGGCTTATCGTAACTTCTGAAGTAAAAGGCGTAGAAGCTTCACATTTGCAACATAGTTTGACCAAGGCAAATGAAAGGTGTAGGAATAAAAATAATATGGCCCGCCCACTGCCACGCCCACAAATGGATATTTTTCTTAACTTCCGAATTAATAGGCGTAGACGCTTCAAATTCGCAACATAGGTTGACCAAGGCGAATGAAAGGTGTAGGGAAATAATTTATGTGGCCCGCCCACTACCACGCCCACAAATAGAGAAGCAAAACATAGTGCGCTCATAGTGTCGGGACGCTGGGTATTTTAAAGTCGGGCTTGTCCGACTTTAGCTTTCTTACTTGTTATTTCTGCTTTATTGCTTTCCTTTGTCAATCACTCTTTTAAGGGCTGTGTCCAATTTTGGCGTATACGTTCGAATGCGTATTTACGTTTGAGTGTGTTTAAAAATTTTGCCCTCTTACCTCTTCAGACGTTGAACGATCTTTTTCATTGTATAAAAAGTTTTATTAAAAACCTTTTACGCAAGAAGCGCCAACATTTTTTGTTTGAAAATGTAAAAGTAATATTTTATTTTAATAAGTTCACTGAATAAAAAATAAATTTTAACTGCATATTTTTTGGACTATTTTCCTTGTTTTTTCGAGCTTTTTATAGCGCTTATTTTTGGGTTTTTTCGGGCTTTTTTTTACTCACTCTGGTAATGGGTTCCAAATACATTTCGGGCACTTATTTCTCTCCGTGTACTATTTACCGCATACATGAATTCGGGACTTAAAATTGCTCATTTAAGTGTCGCGTCCGTTTGGAAATGCCCATATGCAAACATCCAAATATATGCAACCGAATAACATCAATCAATTCGGTGAAACTGGTTCGATATAAATATATTGAAGTGTTCAAAATGTACCTACATTAATTGCTGCTCAGGAGTAAGAAATAAAACTCTTAATTGACCTTGAAAGCGCTGAAGGGGCAACACCGCTTAAAGATAGGCAAATACCAGGGGGGATACAAAATTTTAACGATTTAAATAAGGGGCATAAAATTGATCGATGTTCTTGTTGGCTTAACAAATTTTTCGAGTCGTCAAGCTGAGTTTTCCAAAATAAAACCAAAAATCACCTCCATGGATCACGAATATAAAAAAAAGCCAATAAAGATAATGATTATGTTAAAAGAGTTGAATTTCATGACCCCTTCTTCAAACGATTTCACCCAGGGAAAAATTTCACGTTGCATCTGCGAATTTCGAGAAGCGAAGCGAAAATGCGCGACTTATGCAACCTGCGAGACAATGAGAGACGCAGCACGGAACACGCATGCAGCATGCAATGTTGCCATGTCCCCATGTCCCCAAGTCGCCATGTCGTACAGAAAAGACAATGACTTGGAAGAGAAATAATTGAATTATTTATAGATAATTGCGGCAATAGACGAATCCGTTATGGTCTCTCGCAGCACGACCGACACCTTCGAAATAGAAATGCACACGAACTGTCGGAAGCAGTGTCAGAAGCAGAAGAAGAAGCGCAATTCACCTGGCATCGACGAAGCGAAATTTCGAGTACCAATTTTCAATGAAAATCGTGCAAAAATTTCTGACTGACAACATGCATTGCCACTGCTGCTACTGCCGCTGCTCGTTTGCGGAAGTGGAAAAAGCGCCATCACCGAATTACGAATGCGTTGTGCGTCGTCCGTCGTCCGCCGTGCGTCGTGGGGGGCACGGTGCCGCCTCAAACCAGCCACTTGTCATCGCAGAAGTGGTTTGACATTTTTAGCTGCTTAAATGCAGATGAACAGAGCAGCAGCGAGCGACAGCAAGAGATGGACGAAAAATTTGTTGGCAGACTGGCACACGAAGTGACAAATTGCACTGCGGCAGTCATAATTGTAGAGCTGGCTGGCGGCGCTGACTCTAAAACGTATTACCACTTGCCATTTTTAATTGTTTTCGACTATTAACCGCAGACAATAGTTAAATCGCATTGCTGTGCCTCGGGCAGCTGCATTAATTGGCTTCGTCAAAGGCTTTAATCGCAATTTAAGCCATAAAAAAAAATCTTGGGGACTCGGTCAGTTGGCCTCATCATCTCGAGAGACGGGAAATTATTTGAAATATTCAGGAAACGGAAATGATTTTCAAAATTGAAACTGAATTACTTCGATTCAAAGGCAACGGAACAAGAGGAATAATACAAAACAGGAGCGAAAAATAAAAACTCGAAACAAAAAACGACAAAAACAGGAAGCAAAAAGACAAATCGGAGAGAAATGGGATATGACGTCCATCGGTGCTATTTGTTTAAACGAGAATGAGCGAAAAAAATTAATCCTTTTACCATACCTTATCTAGGAAAATACGGGTTTTTATTCCGGGAAAAATTTAATTGATTTTAAATATACATTCTATTCCTGTAGCGGGATTTTTTTTTCTTTTTGGTTATCAGAGAAGTAAAAATGTGCGGTGATAAAATTGGGTGCAGTGCTGTATGGTGAAAAGAGTCACTATTGGTTCCTAATTACTTTATTAAACTAGTTTTAAAAACAAGTAAGAAAGCTAAAGTCGGTCAAGCCCGACTTTGAAATACCCAGCGTCCCGACATTATGAGCGCACTATGTTTTGCTTCTCTATTTGTGGGCGTGGCAGTGGGAGGGCAAAATAAATTATTTCCCTACACCTTTCATTCGCCTTGGTGAACCCATGTTGCGAATTTCAAGCTTCTACGCCTTTTACTTCGGAAGTTACGAAAACTCTTCATTAGTGGGCGTGGCAGTGGGCGGGCCAATTAAAATTTTTTCCAACACCTTTCATTCGCCTTGGTGAACCTATGTTGCGAATTTGAAGCTTCTACGCCTTTTACTTCGGAAGTTACGAAAAATCTTCATTTGTGGGCGTGGCAGTGGGCGGGCCACATAAAATTTTTACCTACACTTTTCATTCGCCTTGGTGAACCTATGTTGCGAATTGAAGCTTCTACGCCTTTTACTACGGAAGTTACGAAAAATCTTCATTTTGGGCGTGGCAGTGGGCGGGCCACATAAATTTTTACCTACACCTTTCATTCGCCTTGGTGAACCTATGTTGCGAATTTGAAGCTTCTACGCATTTTACTTCGGAAGTTACGAAAAATCTTCATTTGTGGGCGTGGCAGTGGGCGGGCCACATAAAATTTTTACCTACACTTTTCATTCGCCTTGGTGAACCTATGTTGCGAATTCGAAGCTTCTACGCTTTTTACTTCGGAAGTTACGAAAAATCTTCATTTGTGGGCGTGGCAGTGGGCGGGCCAATAAAATTTTTCCAACACCTTTTCATTCGCCTTGGTGAACCTATGTTGCGAATTTGAAGCTTCTACGCCTTTTACTTCGGAAGTTACGAAAAATCTTCATTTGTGGGCGTGGCAGTGGGCGGGCCACATAAAATTTTTACCTACACCTTTCATTCGCCTTGGTGAACCTATGTTGCGAATTCGAAGCTTCTACGCCTTTTACTTCGGAAGTTACGAAAAATCTTTATTTTTGGGCGTGGCAGTGGGCGGGCCACATACAATTTTTACCTACACCTTTCATTCGCCTTGGTGAACCTATGTTGCGAATTTGAAGCTTCTACGCATTTTACTTCGGAAGTTACGAAAACTCTTCATTAGTGGGCGTGGCAGTGGGCGGGCCAATTAAAATTTTTTCCAACACCTTTCATTCGCCTTGGCAGCCACTTTGAAATACCCAGCGTCCCGACATTATGAGCGCACTATGTATTCTTTATTTGGGGTCATTTTATTTTTATTTTTTATTTGGGATTTTCTTTGGATGTATTCCTTTTAAATTTTTGGATCCCTATTTATTTCTTACTATTTGGGAATATTTGTATTATTCTTATATTGGAGAAAATTTTTTGGTATCCCTTTGTATTTTGGCATATTTGGATATTCTTTTGTACTGGGCTATTTAATTTGGATATCCTTGTATTTTGGCATATTTGGAATTCCTTTTGTATTGGCTTTATTTTTGGGAATCTTTGATATTTGGATAAATTATGGCTATTATCTTATTGGGAAATTTGGCTATTCTTTAAATTTTTGGAAAATTTTTCTCGCATTACTTTTGTTTGGGGGGGGAAAAATTTTCTTTCTGACTATATCTTTTGATATTGGGGGGCATAAATAATTTCTACTTATTATCTTTTGATAATTTGGGGGGGCATATTTTTCACTTTCTGACTTATACTTTTGATCTTTTTGGGGGGGCAATTATTTCTTACTTATATTCTTCGATAAAATTATTTTGGGGGGGCATTTTTCTTCTTCTTATTATTTTGATAAAATTTTTTTGGGGAGGGGCAAATTTTCCTTTCTGACTATTATTTTTTGATAAAATTTGCGGGGGCATAAATTTTTCACTTTTCTGACTATTATCTTTTGATAAAATTTGGGGGGGCATAAATTTTCATTTTCTGACTATATCTTTTGATAAAATTTTTTGGGGGGGCCATTTTTCTTCTTCTATTATTTTTGATAAATTATGGGGGGGGCATAAATAATTTTCTACTATTGCTCCTTGATAAAATTTTGTGAGAAAATTTTCTTTTGCTGACTTATATCTTTTATAAAATTTTTGTGAGGGCAATTTTCATATCTGTACTATTGCTCTTTTGATCTTTGGGGGGCATAATTTTTCACTTCATCTGTACTATTATCTTTTGATAAAATTTGGGGGGGCAAAATTTTCATTTTCTGACTATATCTTTTGTAAAATTTATTTTGGGGGGCATTTTTACTTCTTCTTATTATCTTTTGATAAATTATTGGGGGGGCATAAATTTTTCACTTCCTTCTTATTATTCTTTTGATGAAAACTTTGGGGGGGCCAAATTTTCATTCCTTCTTGTACTCTTTTGATAATTTTTGGAGGGCAATTTTCCTTATTTTACTATTATCTTTTGATAATTTGGGCGAGGGGCTATTTTCTTTTTCTACTTATTGATTTTTTCTAACTTGGTGGGCGGCATAATTTTTCTTCTCTGATTTATACTTTTGATAAAATTTTGGGGGGGCATTACATTATCCAACTTCTGATATTTTTTGCTTCATCTATTTGTGGGCGTGGCAGTGGGAGGGCAAAATAAATTATTTCCCTACACCTTTCATTCGCCTTGGTGAACCCATGTTGCGAATTTCAAGCTTCTACGCCTTTTACTTCGGAAGTTACGAAAACTCTTCATTAGTGGGCGTGGCAGTGGGCGGGCCAATTAAAATTTTTTCCAACACCTTTCATTCGCCTTGGTGAACCTATGTTGCGAATTTGAAGCTTCTACGCCTTTTACTTCGGAAGTTACGAAAACTCTTCATTAGTGGGCGTGGCAGTGGGCGGGCCAATTAAAATTTTTTCCAACACCTTTCATTCGCCTTGGTGAACCTATGTTGCGAATTTGAAGCTTCTACGCCTTTTACTTCGGAAGTTACGAAAAACCTTCATTTGTGGGCGTGGCAGTGGGCGGGCTACATAAAATTTTTACCTACACTTTTCATTCGCCTTGGTGAACCTATGTTGCGAATTCGAAGCTTCTACGCCTTTTACTACGGAAGTTACGAAAAATCTTTATTTTTGGGCGTGGCAGTGGGCGGGCCACATACAATTTTTACCTACACCTTTCATTCGCCTTGGTGAACCTATGTTGCGAATTTGAAGCTTCTACGCATTTTACTTCGGAAGTTACGAAAAATCTTCATTTGTGGGCGTGGCAATGGGCGGGCCACATAAAATTTTTACCTACACTTTTCATTCGCCTTGGTGAACCTATGTTGCGAATTCGAAGCTTCTACGCTTTTTACTTCGGAAGTTACGAAAAATCTTCATTTGTGGCCGTGGCAGTGGGCGGGCCAATTAAAATTTTTTCCAACACCTTTTATTCGCCTTGGTGAACCTATGTTGCGAATTTGAAGCTTCTACGCCTTTTACTTCGGAAGTTACGAAAAATCTTCATTTGTGGGCGTGGCAGTGGGCGGGCCACATAAAATTTTTACCTACACTTTTCATTCGCCTTGGTGAACCTATGTTGCGAATTCGAAGCTTCTACGCCTTTTACTTCGGAAGTTACGAAAAATCTTTATTTTTGGGCGTGGCAGTGGGCGGGCCACATACAATTTTTACCTACACCTTTCATTCGCCTTGGTGAACCTATGTTGCGAATTTGAAGCTTCTACGCATTTTACTTCGGAAGTTACGAAAACTCTTCATTAGTGGGCGTGGCAGTGGGCGGGCCAATTAAAATTTTTTCCAACACCTTTCATTCGCCTTGGTGAACCTATGTTGCGAATTTGAAGCTTCTACGCCTTTTACTTCGGAAGTTACGAAAAATCTTCATTTGTGGGCGTGGCAGTGGGGGGCCACATAAAATTTTTACCTACACTTTTCATTCGCCTTGGTGAACCTATGTTGCGAATTCGAAGCTTCTACGCCTTTTACTTCGGAAGTTACGAAAAATCTTTATTTTTGGGCGTGGCAGTGGGCGGGCCACATACAATTTTTACCTACACCTTTAATTCGCCTTGGTGAACCTATGTTGCGAATTTGAAGCTTCTACGCATTTTACTTCGGAAGTTACGAAAACTCTTCATTAGTGGGCGTGGCAGTGGGCGGGCCAATTAAAATTTTTTCCAACACCTTTCATTCGCCTTGTTGAACCTATGTTGCGAATTTGAAGCTTCTACGCCTTTTACTTCGGAAGTTACGAAAAATCTTCATTTGTGGGCGTGGCAGTGGGCGGGACACATAAAATTTTTACCTACACTTTTCATTCGCCTTGGTGAACCTATGTTGCGAATTCGAAGCTTCTACGCCTTTTACTTCGGAAGTTACGAAAAATCTTTATTTTAGGGCGTGGCAGTGGGCGGGCCACATACAATTTTTACCTACACCTTTCATTCGCCTTGGTGAACCTATGTTGCGAATTTGAAGCTTCTACGCATTTTACTTCGGAAGTTACGAAAACTCTTCATTAGTGGGCGTGGCAGTGGGCGGGCCAATTAAAATTTTTTCCAACACCTTTCATTCGCCTTGGTGAACCTATGTTGCGAATTTGAAGCTTCTACGCCTTTTACTTCGGAAGTTACGAAAAATCTTCATTTGTGGGCGTGGCAGTGGGCGGGCCACATAAAATTTTTACCTACACTTTTCATTCGCCTTGGTGAACCTATGTTGCGAATTTGAAGCTTCTACGCCTTTTACTTCGGAAGTTACGAAAAATCTTTATTTTTGGGCGTGGCAGTGGGCGGGCCACATACAATTTTTACCTACACCTTTCATTCGCCTTGGTGAACCTATGTTGCGAATTTGAAGCTTCTACGCATTTTACTTCGGAAGTTACGAAAAATCTTCATTTGTGGGCGTGGCAATGGGCGGGCCACATAAAATTTTTACCTACACTTTTCATTCGCCTTGGTGAACCTATGTTGCGAATTCGAAGCTTCTACGCTTTTTACTTCGGAAGTTACGAAAACTCTTCATTAGTGGGCGTGGCAGTGGGCGGGCCAATTAAAATTTTTTCCAACACCTTTCATTCGCCTTGGTGAACCTATGTTGCGAATTTGAAGCTTCTACGCCTTTTACTTCGGAAGTTACGAAAAATCTTCATTTGTGGGCGTGGCAGTGGGCGGGCCACATAAAATTTTTACCTACACTTTTCATTCGCCGTTGGTGAACCTATGTTGCGAATTCGAAGCTTCTACGCCTTTTACTTCGGAAGTTACGAAAAATCTTTATTTTTGGGCGTGGCAGTGGGCGGGCCACATACAATTTTTACCTACACCTTTCATTCGCCTTGGTGAACCTATGTTGCGAATTTGAAGCTTCTACGCATTTTACTTCGGAAGTTACGAAAACTCTTCATTAGTGGGCGTGGCAGTGGGCGGGCCAATTAAAATTTTTTCCAACACCTTTCATTCGCCTTGGTGAACCTATGTTGCGAATTTGAAGCTTCTACGCCTTTTACTTCGGAAGTTACGAAAAATCTTCATTTGTGGGCGTGGCAGTGGGCGGGCCACATAAAATTTTTACCTACACTTTTCATTCGCCTTGGTGAACCTATGTTGCGAATTCGAAGCTTCTACGCCTTTTACTTCGGAAGTTACCAAAAATCTTTATTTTTGGGCGTGGCAGTGGGCGGGCCACATACAATTTTTACCTACAGCTTTCATTCGCCTTGGTGAACCTATGTTGCGAATTTGAAGCTTCTACGCATTTTACTTCGGAAGTTACGAAAACTCTTCATTAGTGGGCGTGGCAGTGGGCGGGCCAATTAAAATTTTTTCCAACACCTTTCATTCGCCTTGGTGAACCTATGTTGCGAATTTGAAGCTTCTACGCCTTTTACTTCGGAAGTTACGAAAAATCTTCATTTGTGGGCGGGCCACATAAAATTTTTACCTACACTTTTCATTCGCCTTGGTGAACCTATGTTGCGAATTCGAAGCTTCTACGCCTTTTACTTCGGAAGTTACGAAAAATCTTTATTTTTGGGCGTGGCAGTGGGCGGGCCACATACAATTTTTACCTACACCTTTCATTCGCCTTGGTGAACCTATGTTGCGAATTTGAAGCTTCTACGCCTTTTACTTCGGAAGTTACGAAAACTCTTCATTAGTGGGCGTGGCAGTGGGCGGGCCAATTAAAATTTTTTCCAACACCTTTCATTCGCCTTGGTGAACCTATGTTGCGAATTTGAAGCTTCTACGCCTTTTACTTCGGAAGTTACGAAAAATCTTCATTTGTGGGCGTGGCAGTGGGCGGGCCACATAAAATTTTTACCTACACTTTTCATTCGCCTTGGATGAACCTATGTTGCGAATTCGAAGCTTCTACGCCTTTTACTTCGGAAGTTACGAAAAATCTTTATTTTTGGGCGTGGCAGTGGGCGGAGTCTCACATACAATTTTTACCTACATCCTTTCATTCGCCTTGGTGAACCTATGTTGCGAATTTGAAGCTTCTACGCCTTTTACGTTCGGAAGTTACGAAAACGATCTTCATTAGTGCGGACGTGGCAGTGGGCAGGGCCAATTAAAATTTTTTCCAACACCTTTCATTCGCCTTGGTGAACCTATGTTGCGAATTTGAAGCTTCTACGCCTTTTACTTCGGAAGTTACGAAAAATCTTCATTTGCTGTGCGGGCCACATAAAATTTTTACCTACACTTTTCATTCGCCTTAAGTGAACCTATGTTGCGAATTCGCAAGCTTCTACGCCTTTTACTTCGGAAAGTTACGAAAAATCTTTTTTTTGGGCGTGGCAGTGGGCGGGCCACATACAATTTTTACCTACACCTTTCATTCGCCTTGGTGAACCTATGTTGCCGAATTTGAAGCTTTTACGCCTTTTACTTCGGAAGTTACGAAAAATGCTTCATTGTGAGCAGCGTGAGCAGATGGGCCGGCCAATTAAAATTTTTTCCTACACCTTTCATTCGCCTTGGTCATACCTATGTTGCGAATTTGAAGTTTCTACGCCTTTTACTTCACAAATTACGAAAAATCTTACATTTTCCGGCTTTTTAGTGGCGTGGCTCACGAGGTGCCACACATATTCCATTTTACGTATTTTCCAGTAGCACCAAATTGTGGAACCTTGTTGAGAAGTTTCGAAGCTTACTAAGCATTTTCACTTTGAATAACGAATTATATTTATTTTGGGCGTGGCAGTAAGGGCGGATGTCTCCCATTTTTACTTAGGATCATTACTCGGATCCCTGATATACCTGTGTGCCAAATTTCGACTTGATTGGTCCAGCCGTTTCGGAGGAGATCCGACCACGGACGGACGGACGGACAGTTGGACGGACGGACGGACGGACAGACGGACATGTCTAAATCGATTCAGTTTTTGATCCTGATCATTTCTATATCTCCGGAGCTTAGTTCTCCCTGTTACAAGATTCGCACAAAACTTATATACCCCGCTTACGCTGGGTATAATAAGCGTACTTGTTACCAAAGTGTTAAAAATAACCTGAGCTGCAATATTGGACAACAAAACAATGAAACAAGCGAATTCTAATTCTTGATTTTTTTCTTTTTAGTATTTTCTGTTTCAGTCATTTTAGTTCGAGTCTCCTATAAGCTTCCGTCCTGATAAAGGTTTTAACGCCCGTTTTGCAAAGTCCAAAAAATAGACTCCTAGTTTGAACTGCAAGCAATGAAACAGAATCCATACCCGGAAAAAAAATGTTACCTGATTTTCGCGGACATTACGTCGTCCCGGAGTTATCTCCTCGTATATCACAAAATCAAAAAATTTGAGATAAGCACGTTTTCCCGCGTACTTTTTCAAGATCTATCCATCTGTCGAGTCTCCAGGTTGCCATACCATATAGTTTACGAGATATTTGTGAGCTAAATAATTGTATATCCTTTAAAATGATAGTTTCTACGCGTTATAACATCGTATATCCATATTTTGTGGATATACTATGATTTATATATGAAATTTGCGCAGTAAAAAGTTGTTGTGTTATCTCATCGTAACAAAAAAAAATTTTTTTTAAGAAACATTTTTTTATGTTAATTTTAAATAAAAAAGATTTATTCGTGTGAAAAAAAAAAAAAAAAGAAGCAAAAAAAAAAATTCTCATAGTAACACTCCTACAAAAATTTTCATTCTGAAAATAGTGTGGAATGCTTATTATAATATAACAAATTGCATTTCTTTAAAATGTTTAACGTCATCTTGTAGCACTACAGATCACGCCGCTCGATCAAGCGCTGTAAATACGTCCTCACGCTTATTGTTCCTTTTAATTTAATACTATAAGATGCTTTTGAATTATTTTTCTTGGTTTGTGTTATTGTCGGGCTAGACCGATTATAGATTCCTGACTTGTTCAAAGTCAAATGGAAATGAGTGCAAAACAGCACAACAAAGCTAATGCAGGTAGTTCAGCTCCTTAAAACAAACGTGGAAGGTACAGTTTCGTTGTACCAACAACAATACCCATATCAATTCTTTATTTTGTAGCTTAGTTGATTACATAACGTATAATAATTTAATTTCCCCAACGGAAAAAGAATAAGAAGAGAAATGTGTATCATTTAAATAGGCACATTTTTAAGGTATCAGGTATGACTTTTGAATGCTACCTTTAATGTATAAAAAACATTTCGCTATTTGATGCAGTGGCAAGTCGTTTTTCTCAGGAAATGCGGAGTTAAGTCATTTTTCAACAATAAGATTATGATTTGGACTCCTTTTTCTATTTTTAAATGGAAAACGGATACTTAAATAACAAATTTCCTATATGAACTCATTAAAAAAATTTTTGTTAAGTCGATTTTCGTGTCAAAACAAATAAAACAAAAAAACATTATCAAATTTTTATTAATTCATTTGCTCGTATATCCACTTTCCAACACAGGTTGCCAAAAAAGTGGCGTATACGATGAATTGTCAAAAATTCTTGGAATGAAAAAAACCCTATAACTTAAAGAATTTTCGAAGTAACTTTAAATTAATGATCAGAAATAATAAAAAGTAAAGCATTTTATATAAGGAAAACAGAATCAACGATTTCCAACGAGCCATTTTTTTTATATGCCATGTTAAACTTTAAACTTCAATTTCCCAACAAAAGGTTGATTGTGATATACGAGGAAATAACTCCGGGACGACGATTAGTGAAAATCTTATTTGTTGCCTAGTGATGCCAGATTAAAGGATTTTCTCATTATGGGGGATTTTTGGATTTTAATTTTAACTAAAAATCGCTTCAAATTTTCAAATTCAATTCCATATTTTCCCATGGGTTTTATATGCGAAAGATCAGCCGCACCAAAGTACTGGAAAGCAATAGTCTGGCCATGTGTCCGCTCTAATCTCGAAGACACAACACGCCTAGATGGCAATGTTACGCCATAAGAACTATAGGGCCAGTATTCATTGATAATTTGATGCATTACATGCAAATTCAAAGTTTCAGCCTTTGGAGCATTCCATAGGAGATGATACTTTTGTCCCGTACAAACAGACAAAAACTAATATAATTACTCAGAATTTTTCGAAAGGGCTATATCCTGAGTGCATTATATAAACTTTTATATATATATATATAATCTTTTCATCCAATAAAACATTTATATATAAAGATATCATGAATATCATTTGTTCCGTACGTGGAATGCTCCCTTTGCAGTTCTTCTTAATATTTCTAATAAAGTGGACTTATTTATTTATTTATTTATTTATTATTAAAATTTTGCAGTATTTTAAATACTGAAATAATTTGCTTCGGAGCGCTATCAGTGGGCCATCGGCTTTAAGTGGACTTCAAAATTTAAATAGGAGAATAAAATATAAATCTCAAAAACTCAAAGAAAACTTTGCCCGGAATGAAAGCACGGTGCGTACATTCGATGAATTTGAAATTTTCTCTTCATTATTAGATTTTCAAGTGTCGACTTTTATTCGAGGAAATTGTGGTCGGAACTCATGCAGTACGTAGCCTTAAATCTAATTATCTTGCCATCACAACAACCAAAATCTTCATGTCATATTGCAATTTCTCGGGCCACGACAATGTGCCACCAAATTCAGCACAAACTGAAATCCAAACCCCCGCCCAGAAATATCGATTCCAATTCTAATGTGCAACCATTTCCACCTAAATAGCTCCTTTCAATTCGTTGCTGGTTTGCTCCATTTCCGAATTCATAAGCCCAACACGTCGTAATTCTGTGTGCATAGCACACACACACACACACACACACACACACACACACACACACACACACACACAACACACACACACACACAAACACACTATCGCAAACACACACATGTCTGTCTTTCACAACGCTCCGCCTTGCACCACCCTGGTGGGCACCGCCGTTGGAGCAACTTGCATTCATTGTCAGTCAGAAGCTCATCTTCTGAATATATTGGATATAGTCGCAGAGGTATGTAGGGCATGTGGTATGTAGGTTGGACAGCTTCATTGACAAGTGCATGGACTGCAATGCGTCATCATGTCACGCGTTCCTGCATCATTTCGAGACTGTTTTGATTTATGAACAAATTTCGATCAAGTGACATGCTGGCCTCCACCAATCTACGACAATGTTGTACGTTGCAAGCAAAGTGTACTCGTGACTTTCGGAGCATATTGCTACATTTCGCTTCATTAAGCTGCACTTGGATTTGGTCATGTTTCAATATTGCCATTACTATGGAGCAACTCCAAGGAATACTCGTACACAGCAACATTGTTGCTTTAATTCTAAGTTGATTTTTATTTAATTTTAGCGATAAAACTTTTGGTCTATCTTCCTTTTATATATTTGATAAGAATTATAACTCCTTAGCTAAAGTCAAGCTTTGATACAAATACCAAAATTTTATAACCCCAATTTTCGATATAGTCAACTTAATCAGATGAAACTAGAGTTGAGAGGGAGAGAGATACAGAGAGATGCATTACGGTAGAGCAGGCCCGGATTTAGAAATGTGCCGCCCCTAGGCAGTTGCCAAAATTGCCGCCCCCCCTTTCCCGCCCTCAAAATTTCTTTAATGGTGGAATTAGTTTGGTACGAATAGTTTTTTAATCAATAAAGTGCATTTTTCTAAGACAAACTATTTTATTTCATTATAATCAGTAGCCTTATAATAATGAGGTATATAACTTGATGTCATTCAACAATACCATTATTTATGATATTATCTTTTGTACAAAAACCACTGCTCATTGGCTCAAATTTTTACGTCTCGTTTTTTGAATGGCCCGTTTGCGGTACTCAGCCCCGCTGAACCTTTTACGGTTGTCACTCATGACAAAACGCAGCGTTGAATAAAGTCGTATATCCAAACTTCTAGGAACAAAAATAAGGTTAATTTTGGCTGCAAGTGTAAATTGTACTACGATGGTTAATATGCGATTCAGCAAATTTTTTCAAATATGAAAATATGCAGTTTAATTTGTGTTCGCCACTTTTATGCCATAACCGTATTTTTTAAGTGATAAACAATGAATAGATTATAGTTAGCCTTTTTATACCCAGCGTAAGCGGGGTATATTAGTTTTGTGCAAATCTTGTAACGGAGAATTAAGCTCCGGAGATATAGAAAAATATATATAGAAATGATCAGGATCAAAAACTGAATCGATTTAGACATGTCCGTCTGTCCGTCTGTCCGTCTGTCCGTCTGTCCGTCCGTCCGTCCGTCCGTCTGTCCGTCTGTCCGTCCGTCCGTGGTCGGATCTCCTCCGAAACGGCTGGACCAATCAAGTCGAAATTTGGCACACAGGTATATCGGGATCCGAGTATGATCCTAAGTAAAAATTGGAGACATCCGCCCACTGCCACGCCCACAAATGAATATAATGTGTTTTCAGTAAAATGCTTGTAACTTGTGAACCACTCAACAAATTTCATTGATATTTGGTGTACTGGTAAACTACGAAAAGGGACATATCCTGGCAAAAAATGGACGCCGCCCTCCTCGAGCCACGCCCACAAATAAGCCCAAAAATAAGGGCTTATCGTAACTTGTGAAGTAAAAGGCGTAGAAGCTTCAAATTCGCAGCACAGGTTCGCCAAGGCGAATGAAAGGTGTAGGAAAAATTTTTTTGTTGCCCGCCCACTGCCACGCCCACAAATAAAGATTTTTCGTAACTTCCGAAGTA
>CM035806.1:69346176-69376176 GCA_020466095.1 Chlorops oryzae
AAAGGCGTAGAAGCTTCGAATTCGAAACATAGGTTCACCAAGGCGAATGAAAGGTGTAGGAAAAATTTTTTTTGTGGCCCGCCCACTGCCACGCCCACAAATAAAGATTTTTCGTAACTTCCGAAGTAAAAGGCGTAGAAGCTTCGAATTCGAAACATAGGTTCACCAAGGCGAATGAAAGGTGTAGGAAAAAACTTTATGCGGCCCGCCCACTGCCACGCCCACAAATGAAGATTTTTCGTAACTTCCGAAGTAAAAGGCGTAGAAGCTTCAAATTCGCAACATAGGTTCACCAAGGCGAATGAAAGGTGTTGGAAAAAATTTTAATTGGCCCGCCCACTGCCACGCCCACTAATGAAGAGTTTTCGTAACTTCCGAAGTAAAAAGCGTAGAAGCTTCGAATTCGCAACATAGGTTCACCAAGGCGAATGAAAAGTGTAGGTAAAAATTTTATGTGGCCCGCCCATTGCCACGCCCACAAATGAAGATTTTTCGTAACTTCCGAAGTAAAATGCGTAGAAGCTTCAAATTCGCAACATAGGTTCACCAAGGCGAATGAAAGGTGTAGGTAAAAATTGTATGTGGCCCGCCCACTGCCACGCCCACAAATAGAGAAGCAAAACCTAGTTCGCTCATAATGTCGGGACGCTGGGTATTTCAAAGTCGGGCTTGACCGACTTTAGCTTTCTTACTTGTTTAAATTTAATTTTGCAGCCTTCCTCTAAACTATTTTCACGCTTTTTACAGTTTGATCCTATTTTTAGTTATTCAAATCGATGAACTGCATATTGACCATGCAAGTTTTTTCTACGATAAATAAATATAGGTAAACAGATATACGAAAATCATTGTTGTTTTGCGATGTTAATGTTGATGAATCTGTTTGTAAGATAAACCTTTGTAAAGATTACAAACCTGGAATTTATGCCATTAAAACTTGTCGCACCGCACGTATTGTTAACAAAAAATTAACAAATAATCATCAACCACCAATGCTCAAAAATAATCACAAAAGAGGTTACGTTTCTTTTCACAACGCACTGTAGGAGAAATAACATGATTTTCGATATATAAATCTATCGAATATTCGATACTAAGTCAGTATCGAGACTTGTATTGTATAAATCGATTTTTTCTCGATTTAGGCATTGATGATGTTGGTACGCGTGCCAACAAACCAGGCGGGAAATTCGATTCCCACGAATTAAACAAATTTTCGAAGTTTCCGCAAAAATTTGCCGCCCCTCAGATCTTGCCGCTCTAGGCGACTGCCTACAATGCCTGCATGGTAAATCCGGGCCTGCGGTAGAGAGAGACACAAAGAGATACAGCGAGATGCACAGAAATACAGAGAGATATATAGAGATACAAAGAGACACAGAGACAGGAGATACAGAGAGACAAAGACAGATACAGAGAGATACAGAGAGATATAGAGCGATACAGAGAGATGCAGAGAGATACAGAGAGATACAGAGAAATACAGAGAGATACAGAGAGAAACAGAGAGATAGAGAGATACAGAGAGAAACAGAGCGATACAGAGAGATACTGAGAGTTACAGAGAGGTACAGAGAGAAACAGACAGAAAGAGAGAAATACAGAGAGAAAGAGATAGTGATAGAAGTAGAGATAGAGGTAGAGGTAGAGGTAGAGGTAGAGATAGAGGTAGAGTAGAGATAGAGATAGAGATAGAGATAGAGATAATGATAGAGATTGAGATTGAGATAGAGATAAAGATAGAGCTATGGGTATGGGTATAGGAAGACTTAGATGTAGAGGTAGAGATAGTGATAGTGATATTGATAGAGGTAGAGGTAGAGGTAGAGATGAGATAGAGATAGAGATGAGAGATAGAGATAGAGATGGAGATGGAGATGGAGAGATCTACAGCTAGAGATAGAGATAGAGAAAGATATAGAGATATACATAGATAGAGAAAGAAATAAAGATAGAGATAGAGATAAAGATAAAGAAAGAGAAAGACTAAGAGAAATAGAAATAGAAAGAGAAAGAGACAGAGATAAGGATATAGATAGAGAAAGAGATGGAGATGGAGATAGATATCACGAAATCCATGTTTCGCACTGTTTCGAATTATTTTAGTTGGTGTAGTTAAGAAAATTATTTCCGAAAACTTATTTGCAATTATTTATTATTAATTTTACAACCTTTTCAAAACGTGTAAAGGGTTTTTAAGTCCATTTGTACATTTCGATGATATTAAGCAAAATGTCCGTTACGCACGCGTTACAAAATTTTTCCTTTAGAAATTTTATGCCAGCTTCTATCCGAAATTTCTGTGAATTGACTTCAGATAGAATTTTCATATTTTTTAGAGCTATAAGAGGTTATCCTAGATTACACTAGTAGCTTGTTATTTGAGAAAAAAAAGTATAAAACAACTTTTTTTTAACTTTAAACTCCGTTAAGCATATGTAACATCCGTTACGCACTGTTACACCATGTGTTCATATGTTTTAAAACCTTAAACCTTACAACGCGAACGCTATGTCGGAGTAGACACGTTTTTTTTCTAATCAGCAATTTTTAATTTCCATCGGTTTATATCGCTAATAAAATTTTAAATTCTATACCGTATCAAAGCTGAGGCTTTCTGTTGTGCTCTCTGAGAAAAACAATACTCAAAGTAATTGTTCTAGTTATAAAATTAAAGTTTTTTCAAAATGAACAAAGTAACAAGACAAACCATAAAGAAAATTCAACCTGTGACTTTGACGCCGAAACAACAACAACCATCGCCGCAAGTTGAGAGTCCACTAAATTCTCTGATCGACAGCGTTGAGAGTGTGCCAATAGAAAACAATGCTCGTGCCATCAACGAAAAACTTGACTCTATTTTGGTTCGTCTCAAAGAATCAGAAGAGAGGATGATGCAGAGAATAGGTGAAATTGATGCAAGACTAGCCAATTTAAAAGCGAGTGTGCAGTCAAATGCTGAAAGAATAATAGCTGTTGAAAACCGTTTCAGTACTGAAGTGGAAAGTTTGAGAGCAGAGGTCATTGCACTTAATAGTCGAGTTGAACAGGCAGAGAATGACGTCGTTGCTACCGACTTCGTTATCAACGGAGTCGCCCCCACGAGTGACGAAAACCTTCACACGATCATCTCGCTTATCAGTGGAGCGCTGCATCTCAAGACACCTGTTGTGAGAGATGTTTTTCGGTAACGCTCTCAAAACAGAAACAACAACAACAACAACAGAATTCCTCCGATTATCGTTAAACTGTAGTCAGCTTATCAGCGAAATCAGCTCTTTAAGGCTGTTGCTGGTTTCTGCAAAACAAATAGAAGACCACTGTCCCTTAAAGATATCGGTGTTACTGGTGAGGGCAGCATTTACATTCATGAGAGTTTGAGTAAGAACAACCGAGCAATCATGCAATATGCAACTCGAATTAAAAGGCAAAAGAAACTCTCTGCTGCTTTTTCGATTCGGGGCAAAGTTTATGTTCGAGGTATTTCTGAGGGCGAATCGAAGCTGGTGAATAACATAAATGAAATAAATAAAATTGCTGGTATTGAAATTTGATGAACATATGGGGCATTTCACGTCAAGTGTACCCGCTCAAGAAACTTTATACCTGGGATTTCGATGAAACTTGGTGGAAATGTTGCGCTATGAGATCACATGAATTGTGCAAAAGGAGGAGGGGAAATATTGACCGGGTGCCTAGATACAGGGTGTTAAACTTTCGGTCCTTTTTGTATTCAAAAAATTCTACGTCTCGCAAATTGGGAAATGAAAAAAATGTGATAAAGGATTTTTATAGATTTTTGTCTGCTCTTTGCGAAAAAAAATATTACAGTTCCCAGAAATTATTATTGATGCACAAAAAAACGGTTTTTATTTTTATAAGCAATTTTTCGCAAAATGCGTCATTTTTGATATTTTTTAAAATAATTTTAAACGAAAGCTGAGCTTTTTTTCTACAAAATGACATCTTAAACAGGATGGGATCTCCAAAACTAACGACTCAATGGAGGTGTAGAACCCAGCGCGACCCACGCTCCAAGCACGCAGAAGCCGCTATTCAGCTTTATCAACTAGAAAATTTCAACAGCCACAGCTGACGCTCGTAGCCTTAAATCCGAAAGGATAGACTATTTTAACAATATATTTAATACCTTGACTATTGATGTTGTTTGTGTGTCTGAGACGTGGTTTAAAACTGAAGTTACCGATGAGATGTATGCTTTATGTTATTATAAAATAATGAGGAATGACAGGAAAACGGGGTTGCGGGGTGGGGGTATAGCTTTTTATAGCAAAAAAAGTCTGAACTGTACAGTAGTAAAAGCCTCTGAAAGCTCTGACTCTGTAGAATATCTGTGCGTCGAGATAGGTGACTCTCTCAGTAAAATTTTGTTTGTCTGTGTTTACAACCCTCATAAATGTAATGATCTAACGGATTTATTTGATACAATAAGCGAATTGAACTAATGCTATGAGCATGTTCTAATATGCGGAGACCTTAATGTTGACCTTTTAATGAGTGACTCAAATGCATCTACCTTAAGGGATCTCGTAAGCTCAATTGGTTTCAGTATTTTACATAACTCTCCTACACGTTTTGCTCCAAGCAATAGACCAAGTTTACTTGACATAATATGTGTCTCTGAATTGAACAATATCCTCCACTACGAGCAGCTTTCAATGCCAGGGATATCTGATCATGATATGTTGTATATGAGTAGGGTTACCAGATCCTGAAAGTGCTAATGCAGTACATTTCATTTCTTTTCCAAAAAAAGCATTACATTTCGGGAAAAAGAAGTACATTTTTTTTTTGTACTAAATGCAGTTCTATTTTACAAATAAATAACAAAAATAACAGCTTTCATAGCAAAATTAAACTAAAATCATTCTAGACTTTTATTTTGTAAGCGTCGCCCACATTTTTTACGCCTCTGTCATTTTCAATTGACTGTGGTCGTGTACTGCACGAAACTGCTCAAAACCGGCCAATTTTTTAGAAAACTGTTTTGCACATTTTCTTGTTGTACGGAAACATACCTATACAGCCTTTTCGTAAATTCTAATTCCGCCCGAATTTTTTCACTCTCCGCTTTTCACGTATCGGGAAAGCAGGCGGGAAAAATTTTTCACTTCGAAAAAATTTCTGTCTATCGACAACGCATTTTCCGGGAAAAATCTTATGTGTCGAATCAAATTTTTTCCACTTTTTTTTTGAGGCAAACTGAAGCGAAAAAAACTAGAGTCCGATAATTTTTTGTTTTAATGACCCAAACAAGGCAAATTCTTTAATTATTTTAGGAGTAAATCCACCAAATACTGGAATGCTGGTTTATTGAGTCTAAAATACAGCTGAAATCGAACATTAAACTTGTTATTTTAATATACAACCACAGCTCTTTACTTAACTAACATCGATTCGTGCAATTCTAAGGGATCGGACGCATGCCTCAAGCGTCGCCGGATATATAAATATGTATTATATTATACAGTAGAATCTCGCAAGTTAAACGATTTGTTCAGGAATCAACTTTTCCGAATTATTAACTTTCCAAATTCTTAAAATCGAAAAATAAAAATGAGAGACTACATGCATAAAAATATGTTTATGCAAACTATACATGCTTATTTATAAAGTTTTATTAAATCAGTTTTCATTCAATAAAATATATATCAATTTTTTCAACAACTTCTATTTCACAATAAGCTGCACGCTTCGATCGAATTTGTCACTTTAAACTGTACCGATTTACGATAATGCGTTGTCTTATTTGCTTTTCGCTTTTTTTAAACGTAATACACACGAAATAGGTTGATTAATAAAAATTTTTCATAAATAAATTTTACGCTCAGAAAAGTTAACGCCAAAATTAACATTAGAACGCTACGTGGACTGAAATTCGATTAACTTTTCAACGTTAACTCATTCGAGCGTAACTTTTGCGAGAGTTAAAATATATGCTATTCTGTGCATTTTAAATCGGGTTCGTATTTGAACATAATGTGCTGCTCATGTTCGATCATTTCACTATTTGCTCATGAGCAAAGTATTCCGATAAAACACATGACATATAATGCACATGAGTATGTTTCGAAAATCTTATACATTGAACATGTTCGATCGAGAAGTGTTCAGTTCACACAGAAAATTTTCATGTTCATAAAATATGATATTTTGAACACAGTGTTCTTTACGTGTTCAATGTTCAGATGTTTTCATGTTCAATTCATGTTCATGTTCAGCTCAAACACAACATTTAGAACAATTGAACATTATGTATGCTTTGCGTTTTTTAAAAACTTTTTTGCGTTCAGACGTGTTCAAAGTTTTTCAAAATTTTTTTCCATAAATTCATTTTACAAAAATGGACGGAAAGCAATTGACCATGACCACCATCCGCGAAATTCGTGAAAATTTGGTTTCCACTATTTTGAATTGAGTATTTCGCAGCTAAACAAAATGTCCTCTAAGGGTTAAAATTTGATCAAGACCACCATCCGCGAAATTCGCGAAAATTTGATTTTCTCTATTTTGAGTTGAGTATTTCGCAGCTAAACAAAATGTCCTCTAAGGGTTAAAATTTGATCAAGACCACCATCCGCGAAATTCGCGAAAATTTGATTTTCTCTATTTTGAGTTGAGTATTTCGCAGCTAAACAAAATGTCCTCTAAGGGTTAAAATTTGATCAAGACCACCATTCGCGAAATTCGCAAAAATTTGATTTTCACTATTTTGATTTGAGTATTTCGCAGCTAGACAAAATGTCCTCTAACGGTTAAAATTTGACCATGCCCATCATTCGCGATGGTAATGGAGATTGTGCGGTAGAAGGTGATGGACAGAGTGAGGGAGAGGGAATGGTAGAGAAGGCTTAAATTTGCTTAACATGGCTTTAAGCAAACTTTAAGTTATTGGCTTTTGACACATTACTTTCTGTAAAACATTGTGCAGCTTATCTCCATTAATTTTTAATAAACATTTTTTAATAAAATTTTTTTATTCAGTAAAGAATACTCTCTGTTTGAGCTGAACATGAACATGAATTGAACATGAAAACATCTGAACATTGAACACGTAAAGAACACTGTGTTCAAAATATAATCTTTTATGAACATGAAAATTTTCTGTGTGAACTGAACACTTCTCGATCGAACATGTTCAATGTATAATATTTTCGAAACATACTCATGTGCATTATATGTCATGTGTTTTATCAGAATATTTTGCTCATGAGCAAAGAGCATTTTACTGTGAACACGTACATTTTGATTTTAAACATGATCTGAACATGTGTGTTCAAATACGAACCCTGATTTTAAATTAAAGAAAAACTACTTACTTATCTTTTTCAACGCATTTCAAACTGTAATATTTTCAAATTTCGAAGTGAAACGAAATCCGGGTGAGTTTATCGATGGGCGGATTTTTTCGGGCGAATCAAAAATTTCGTGTGAATTGTTTTTCATCAGAATTCCCGATAAGGCTGATTATCTTCTCTATTTTCTGTTTTTAAAAAGTTACACACAGCAATTTTTCATTGGCAATTTTTTGAGCTCTGCAAAACAGGCAAAACGAAATGAAATTAATTCTCCCTGAAATTAATTTTAATGCCCTATCGATTTTAAAAAGCAGTACAAAGAAGTACGAAAATGAAAATGCAGTACATTTTGGGATTTATTTTTTTGGGAGTACAATGCAGTACACCGGTTCAAAAAGCAGTACGATTACTCCCAAATACAGAACGTCTGGCAACCCTATATATGAGCTACAATATAAATTTCAAGCAAAAAGCTGATGATAACTCTTTCACTTTTCGTGACTTCAAGAGTGTGAATCTTTGTGATTTAGGTAGGGATGCATGTGCCATAGACTGGAATCAATGTTGGTTCTTTCCGGACATTGATTCTAAAGTAGAATACTTTAATGTTTCAGTAAACTATCTGTTTAATAATCATGTTCCTATTAAAAATATATCGAGTAAAAAGCGACAACAGCCATGAATCACACTTGAAGTTAAGCATGCCATCGGTGTAAGAAGTAAATTGTATACTGATTGGAAGAAATTTCCAACCAGCTACAACTGGGATAGGTATAGAGTTGCGAGAAATCGAGTCACTCTGATAACTAGGAATGCCAAGAGGAGGTTTTACCAAACCAAACTTAATTCTGATTTACCCAGCAAGTTGCTGTGGAGAAATCTGAGAAGCATTGGTTTTAGTGGGAAATCTGAGTCTTCTTGTTCCTTGAATGTGGATCTCATGAATGACTACTTTCTTTCATCTAATGTTGACAGTCAAAATAATAATTTTGTATTGAACGATAACACTTTATTCAACGGCGATGATGAGTTCTGATTTAGATGTCTTCACGAGTCTGAAGTACTCCGATGTATATTTGCTATAAAATCCAAGGCAATAGGTGAAGATATGATGAGTCTACGTTTTCTTAAAATGATATTGCCATTTGTAATTTCAATAGTAACACACATTTTCAACTATGCCATAACAACATCACAATTTCCCAGCATATGGAAAATTGCAAAAGTTATTCCTATAGCAAACAAGTAAGGGTGTTATAGTCAGGCGAACCTGACAATAGAATACCCGACACAGACACACGTGTTCAAATAATTTTTAATATCAAGAGGTGTTTAAGGCCATATGGGGGCCCAATACACCGACTTTTGTTATATTTCTTCATGAAAACTGCCCTTCTGCCACGCCCACTTTTCCAATTTTTTGGAATTCTAATCGGAGGCTTAGATATACGCTCAAATCCTAAGTTTCATTGAAATATTTGGAAAAAGTCCGATTTTGAGGCAGTTTTGAGATTTTTGTGACAGACCCTAGTACTGGAGGTACCCTTAATAATGGACCGATCTAGGAAATTTTTTTGGAGAATGTTTATGGCTACAAAAGAAGCATAAGTACCAACTTTCGTTCAAGTCCCATTTGAAGTTCGGGTGAAGGGGACAATTTTCGAAAAACGCCTTTCTGCCACGCCCCTTTTTAAAATTTTTGGAAATCGAATTAGTTGCCTTGAAACATGTTCAAATATCAAATTTCATCAAAATATGTTGAAAAACTTCGAGTTTAGAGCAGTTTTTTGTGATTTTCGTAACAGACCCTAGTACTAGAGGTACCCCTAAAAATGGTCCGATCGGGTCCATTCTCGAACTTGTTCTTACTCATGTCCCCGTGAGCACGCATACCAAATTTTGTCAAGATAGCTCAACTCCTTCGATAAGATAACTGTATACAAACAGACGGACAGACGGACAGACGGACAGACGGACAGACGGACGGACATGTCTAAATCGAATCTCCTGGTGACGCTGATCATTTCTATATACATTTTGTATGGTCTATCTCGACTGGTTCTGGGTGTTACACACAACCACACAAACGCAATATACCCTCGACACAGAGTGTGTCGGGTATAAAAACAGCTCTTCAAAAACACCAAAGGATTTTCGTCCAATAAGTATTCTGCCCGTGCTTTCGAAAGTGTTTGAGAAGTGTCTATCGATACAAATTGTGGTGTTCATGAACGCAAACAGTCTTTTATCTGAACACCAATCTGGCTACAGATCCCATCACAGTTGCTCTACAGCTACTTTAAAAATATTAGAAGATATTCGGCCAGCATTTGATAAAGGTGAACTTGCAATTTTAGTGTTACTTGATTTCTCGAAAGCATTTGATACTGTTAATCATGATTTTCTTCTTCAAAAACTTAAGCACTATTTTGGTTTCAATTCCACTGCGCTGTGCTTGCTACGAAGTTACCTTAACGAAATGTTACAGATGGTTAGTGTAGGGAATCAAAATTCTACGCTTAAAAATGTCATTTCTGGAGTCCCGCAGGGATCCATATTGGGTCCCATTTTGTTCAGCATTTTCATAAATGATATTGTGTACAATTGTAAGAATGTGTCAATTCATTTGTATGCCGATGATGCTCAAGTTTATTTGTCTAGACCAATAGGGCTCTCGGAAGACCTACTATTTCGAGTGAATGAAGACTTACAGTCAATTCAAGCGTGGGCTCAAATAAATGTTCTAAATTTCAGGGGCGGATCCAGAGCCATCCGTTGGGGGGGAAAATAAATTTTTTTTTAAATTAAAATGTCCAATCCGTATTTTAGAAAGGATGCACTATACATATACTTTATTAGAAGATAAGCAATTGATTTTGAGAAAATAAAAACGACAAAAATCTACAAATAAAAAAAAAACTTATTTAATAAAAAAAAATTTTTAAAAAATTTTTTATTTAAAAATAAAAAACAAACATTTTGTTACGTATATTTAATATAGCAATTTTAGACAGTTTATTTTTCATAGAAACAAATTCAAATTCAACAAAAAATTCATATCTTTCTTATACAGGAGATTTCCGATTTAACGAGCTCAATGTTGCCAGCACTTCTCGTTAAATCGAATTTCTCGTTAAATTGAGTACCATAACAAAATCATTTTTTTCTTATTGTAAGAGATTAAAATTATAAATTGGGCTTATAAACAACTTTTTATTTCAAAAGAATTATTATAACAAAAAAAAAACAAAACATAACAACTCTTCATTTTGGTTCATATTAAACATATACATAACGTCTATGTAAACAGAGTAAAAAACTTATGAGATCACGTTTTGTTTAAATTATAAAATACATAGGTAATATGGGGCATTCTTTTATAAACCGAACAAAAAAAGGGGGAAAATTAACCTAGGTCTTTTCAATTGCGCGATATTTTTTACAGCTTCTAGATATGAAATTATTCAACATGTAGTCCAAAATATTTCTCAGAATGCTTTATTTACGGAAGACCGTTAGTTTAAAGTTTGCTGAAAACCCGTTTTTTAACAAAAATCCAAAGAAAAATTGATGAATTGAGAGTTTACTGTCAAAGAGTAATGATGATAAGAAAACAGCTGCAGTGTTGCCAGTAGAAAAATGTATTTTTGCGTTAAAAAAGGGGGAGGGGTTTGAGAAATCTTTTGCTTGATTACACGGCGAGTCTGATTTATACCAGACCTGTAGCAATCCAACTCCCCGCGGGGGGCAAATAAATTTCCACAATTTTTTTCCTTTTAATTTTCGTAATTCCTTCCACCTAATGCTATGTTCTCACTATAGGGGTTAAGTGCTTAACCCGATACTTTAACTCAAAGCGTTCATATCAGCTTTGAGCGAGTTAGGGTTTACTAAAGTCATATGACCCAGCCGGAAAGTGGACTACTTCTGCACTACTTCCGATGTGGTGAAAATTCATACTGCGGCTACTCGCATTACTAATCCTAACTGTTAATGAAGTTTGTTAGAAGATGGCCGCTGTTTTCATTACATGCATGCGATAATGTCCGGCTTGAGAGTTTGAAATATAAAAAACGCGCAAGGTATATCTGATATGCTATATCATCGAGAAATTGCAAATAAAAATGGAATTTGCTTTATTAGAAATGTTTAAACAAGCTGAAAAAGCCAAAGGAATATTGGAAGCAATAATATTAGAAGACCATTGCAATAACCGCAGGAACCAAAATAGATTAATGGAGCTAATGATGAAAGCGGCATCACAAAATATTCCAAGACCTGTGATCAAAATTAACATATCCAAACACATCCTTCACCTCTCATTTGCTGCACGGGAAAGCTTCCCTGTCAGTGCCGTATTAAATATAAACCCGGTTTTTGTATTCGGTGTTAGCAAATGTAACTGAAATTTTCAAATGCAACTCTGCGCTAACCTCAGAGTTAAATGTTAACCCGGGGTTTATTTTCGGGTTAGATGATTTTTTTTTTATATGCGTTTTGACATTTGAAACCCTGGGTTTCGCCGATAACCCTAACCCGGCCTAGTGAGAACATAGCATAAGACCAAGAATCGTGGTGGGGCAAAGCTCCTCCTAGCCCCTAGGTTGGTACGCGACTGATTTCTATTAACGTATGTTTACGTGGGGGATTAAAAATTGACATCACTGAACAACTGTGCACAATTAAAGCGGCAAGTCCAACAGCGCCTGCGCTTTTTCGATTTCACGCAGGACACCCAAATTTGAACATTATTTTTCCTACATTGACTGTTTGCGGCAGTTGGCGCAGCACACGCGCTTTTAGACTCCTCGCTTAACTATTTCTTGGATTCCTCTTTCTTTCTCTTTATGCTTTTTCACTGATTTCTTATGTTGCTCGCTAAACCGAGTGCACAAAAAAATTTGTGTGCCATTTTGCTCGTTATATAAGATACTCAATGGAACGAAATTAAATGCTCGTTAAATGCGAAACTCGCTAACGCGAATACTCGTTAAATCGGAAATCTCCTGTATTTGTATAAACAAATTTTCGAATTCGTTTTCCTTTGGGGGGGGAAATTTCCCCTTCCCCTGGATTTCTTTGTTAAATCTGAAATTAATTTTAGGTACTTCAAGTTGGCAGTAAATGGGCTTTTTAATTAGTAAATTACTTTATCTTCATCTATCCTATTCTTTCTTATACTTTTATTTAAATTCGAATTCATTAAACTAATATTTTACTACCACCGTTTTAGGATAAGGGCTAGAATTAAGTTTTAATTTTAAGCATTAATGATGTTAATTTAATACTATGGAAGTACAATAGGAGACTTAAGTCTTACATGTACAATAAGGTGGCCGCCAAATGTATGGAAAAAGATAAGTGCATTCGTATTCACGCTCCTTGTGATTTAAAATCTTGGTATCTATGTTATTAAAAACTTACTCGTGCAAAATTTTGTGGCGATTGGGTAATGTTTAGAGGGCGCTCATGGCCCCCGAAGTTGAGATAAATGTTGTTTTCATAACTTAAAATTGCCATAACTTGAGAAGTGTTGCTGCTAGCTATAGACAATGTTCCGTGGCCCTTCGTATTTTTTAAAACTGCATGTCTCATGTCTCAAAGCTCTATCTCAACACATAAAAAAATTTTCCTAATACACCCCGGTTTTTAAACGAAAATCGGTTTTTGCATTTTGCGGGTTAATCTGACCTCTGACAGAAATAATATCTATGATCAGCCCCCCTTATTTTTGTTTCAGCTAACTTTTTCTGTTTGGCTATGAAGCTCTATCTCAACAATTTAAGGGACTTACCATAGAAAAATGTAGAAAATTGCGATTTTTGCCCTCCATGGGTGCCAGAACAACCCGAGAAAGTTAACAATGAGTGGAAACCTCTTTTTTATGAATAAAGTATCATTGTTTACACATCAAAAATTATTTTAAAGGAAATATTGCAGCTTTTTCGGTCATAACATTTCAATGCATCATCCGATTTCAAAAATTTATGCTTGCTATACTGCATAGCTATCAGTCTGTAATCTATTCTAGGATGATCTCAGTCTTTCCAATGGAAGATAGTTTAAAGGTTGGTTTAACCTTTAACTGTGGACGTTCCATTTTTGTTACACTACCTTGGACGTACGGTCTCACAGATCGCTATCTTTACGGGATGGGTTCTACCTTCATGAGAAAGTATTGTATCTTTTTTTGTTGTTATCCCTTAGAATAGCTACTAATTTTAAATAAGAGATGCAATTTTATAAAAAAAAAGGATTTATTTTAAACTTAATCTAACAATAAAACAATTAAAGGCAATTTTCAGACTTTATAGCTTGAGATCACTCTATTGGTAAATTACCGCAGGAAAACTATTTTTTTAGTTGCTTTAACTTCTCTTACAATGAAATATAAAGACCAAAAAACATAAAAAACTTAATATATTCTTCTCCAAAATAAACATAAAAATTTCGACAAGGGTCGAATTTGGTCATTTTTACTGGCAGTCTTTGCTAGAGTTGCAACGGATATCCTGCCACTATTCAGTATCTGCCCTATCCGGCCTTAAATTTAGTATCCGGTCGGATACCGGATACCATCTATATCCGATCGGGTACCGGATACCATCTATATCCAGCCACCGGATACCTCACATTATACATTTGCTATATTGTATTTGTACTAGGATGAAGATTAGAAATTGGAGCGATTGGAGGTAACCGGATGCAGTTCCTCTAACATTTTCACAGAAAATTTCCATTTTCAGAGATTTTTCATTGCACTTCTGTCCAACCACTTGAAACACGCACTACTAAAATGTGTGCTGTGTCAAAAAATAACTTTCAAAATTTTTTCTACCAAATGGCAACCCTCAGGATCATTGATACGCCGTTCAATATGGCCTTAAAAACCAAAAATATATAAGAAAAAAAAGCGATTTTCGGCATCCGGATATCCGGATATCCGGCCTAGCAGCCTCCCGGATATCCGGCACTCTACCGGATACACTATCCGTTGCAACACTAGTCTTTGAACAGCGGCTTCGAGCATTGAAGGCATATTGGCTATTTACAGCCTACACAAGTGTGGGATGTCTTTCCTTTTATCTTATAGTTTGCCTGCAGTCTTTGGTTGACCGTTTTTTGACATTTTAAGTAACAAAATCTCAAAGAAACAAAATCACCGTCAGCATCAATTTATAACACAAACGTGGACAAAATATAAAGCGAAATAAATCACGCAAAATTTAGCCGACGACGTAACCTTCTCTCTCAGCAGTCATTTCGCAACGAAAACTGAAGCTACTGAGGCCGGCATACGCCTCGGGTCCTCCGGAGGAGAGGGGCACGAGATTCACAAACTGCAAGCGGTCTGTGAGACCGCACGTCCACAGTTAAAGGTTAAAGATCTTATTGAGCACTGCTTTGCTCAGGCAGTTATAATTTTCTGAGTGGAAGAGTATAAGCAAAATAATCACTGACAATGACAAATTCTGACTTTAAGCTTTAGAGTATTCATTCCCTCACTTAGGAAATTAAAATTATATATATAATATATATATATATTATTATCTGAATATCTCATTTTGTTGGGCAGAAAATCGACTTAAAAAATAAAATGTAAAAACAATTATTTTGCACGCTATGAAATTAGATGCCAATGAATGGCAAAAGTTATGAATTTTTTTCTATTTCTTATAGGTTTAAAGGTCAGCAGAAACTTATTTTCTTGACCGATCTTAAAACTATACCACAAAAAGTTTTATAGGGGTAATTAGCATTAATTCAAGTTATAACTTGTGCAAATCAGATGATGCTATGTGGCGTTCTGCAAGAAAAGTGGAACATTTGTTTCTTTTCAAAGCCTGCGCTTTTTCGATTTTACGCAGGACACCCAAATTTGAACATTATTTTTCCTACATTGACTGTTTGCGGCAGTTGGCGCAGCACACGCGCTTTTAGACTCCTCGCTTAACTATTTCTTGGATTCCTCTTTCTTTCTCTTTATGCTTTTTCAATGATTTCTTATGTTGCTCGCTAAACCGAGTGCACAAAAAAATTTGTGTGCCATTTTGCTCGTTATATAAGATACTCAATGGAACGAAATTAAATGCTCGTTAAATGCGAAACTCGCTAACGCGAATACTCGTTAAATCGGAAATCTCCTGTATTTGTATAAACAAATTTTCGAATTCGTTTTCCTTTGGGGGGGGGGAAATTTCCCCTTCCCCTGGATTTCTTTGTTAAATCTGAAATTAATTTTAGGTACTTCAAGTTGGCAGTAAATGGGCTTTTTAATTAGTAAATTACTTTATCTTCATCTATCCTATTCTTTCTTATACTTTTATTTAAATTCGAATTCATTAAACTAATATTTTACTACCACCGTTTTAGGATAAGGGCTAGAATTAAGTTTTAATTTTAAGCATTAATGATGTTAATTTAATACTATGGAAGTACAATAGGAGACTTAAGTCTTACATGTACAATAAGGTGGCCGCCAAATGTATGGAAAAAGATAAGTGCATTCGTATTCACGCTCCTTGTGATTTAAAATCTTGGTATCTATGTTATTAAAAACTTACTCGTGCAAAATTTTGTGGCGATTGGGTAATGTTTAGAGGGCGCTCATGGCCCCCGAAGTTGAGATAAATGTTGTTTTCATAACTTAAAATTGCCATAACTTGAGAAGTGTTGCTGCTAGCTATAGACAATGTTCCGTGGCCCTTCGTATTTTTTAAAACTGCATGTCTCATGTCTCAAAGCTCTATCTCAACACATAAAAAAATTTTCCTAATACACCCCGGTTTTTAAACGAAAATCGGTTTTTGCATTTTGCGGGTTAATCTGACCTCTGACAGAAATAATATCTATGATCAGCCCCCCTTATTTTTGTTTCAGCTAACTTTTTCTGTTTGGCTATGAAGCTCTATCTCAACAATTTAAGGGACTTACCATAGAAAAATGTAGAAAATTGCGATTTTTGCCCTCCATGGGTGCAATAACAACCCGAGAAAGTTAACAATGAGTGGAAACCTCTTTTTTATGAATAAAGTATCATTGTTTACACATCAAAAATTATTTTAAAGGAAATATTGCAGCTTTTTCGGTCATAACATTTCAATGCATCATCCGATTTCAAAAATTTATGCTTGCTATACTGCATAGCTATCAGTCTGTAATCTATTCTAGGATGATCTCAGTCTTTCCAATGGAAGATAGTTTAAAGGTTGGTTTAACCTTTAACTGTGGACGTTCCATTTTTGTTACACTACCTTGGACGTACGGTCTCACAGATCGCTATCTTTACGGGATGGGTTCTACCTTCATGAGAAAGTATTGTATCTTTTTTTGTTGTTATCCCTTAGAATAGCTACTAATTTTAAATAAGAGATGCAATTTTAATAAAAAAAAAGGATTTATTTTAAACTTAATCTAACAATAAAACAATTAAAGGCAATTTTCAGACTTTATAGCTTGAGATCACTCTATTGGTAAATTACCGCAGGAAAACTATTTTTTTAGTTGCTTTAACTTCTCTTACAATGAAATATAAAGACCAAAAAACATAAAAAACTTAATATATTCTTCTCCAAAATAAACATAAAAATTTCGACAAGGGTCGAATTTGGTCATTTTTACTGGCAGTCTTTGCTAGAGTTGCAACGGATATCCTGCCACTATTCAGTATCTGCCCTATCCGGCCTTAAATTTAGTATCCGGTCGGATACCGGATACCATCTATATCCGATCGGGTACCGGATACCATCTATATCCAGCCACCGGATACCTCACATTATACATTTGCTATATTGTATTTGTACTAGGATGAAGATTAGAAATTGGAGCGATTGGAGGTAACCGGATGCAGTTCCTCTAACATTTTCACAGAAAATTTCCATTTTCAGAGATTTTTCATTGCACTTCTGTCCAACCACTTGAAACACGCACTACTAAAATGTGTGCTGTGTCAAAAAATAACTTTCAAAATTTTTTCTACCAAATGGCAACCCTCAGGATCATTGATACGCCGTTCAATATGGCCTTAAAAACCAAAAATATATAAGAAAAAAAAGCGATTTTCGGCATCCGGATATCCGGATATCCGGCCTAGCAGCCTCCCGGATATCCGGCACTCTACCGGATACACTATCCGTTGCAACACTAGTCTTTGAACAGCGGCTTCGAGCATTGAAGGCATATTGGCTATTTACAGCCTACACAAGTGTGGGATGTCTTTCCTTTTATCTTATAGTTTGCCTGCAGTCTTTGGTTGACCGTTTTTTGACATTTTAAGTAACAAAATCTCAAAGAAACAAAATCACCGTCAGCATCAATTTATAACACAAACGTGGACAAAATATAAAGCGAAATAAATCACGCAAAATTTAGCCGACGACGTAACCTTCTCTCTCAGCAGTCATTTCGCAACGAAAACTGAAGCTACTGAGGCCGGCATACGCCTCGGGTCCTCCGGAGGAGAGGGGCACGAGATTCACAAACTGCAAGCGGTCTGTGAGACCGCACGTCCACAGTTAAAGGTTAAAGATCTTATTGAGCACTGCTTTGCTCAGGCAGTTATAATTTTCTGAGTGGAAGAGTATAAGCAAAATAATCACTGACAATGACAAATTCTGACTTTAAGCTTTAGAGTATTCATTCCCTCACTTAGGAAATTAAAATTATATATATAATATATATATATATTATTATCTGAATATCTCATTTTGTTGGGCAGAAAATCGACTTAAAAAATAAAATGTAAAAACAATTATTTTGCACGCTATGAAATTAGATGCCAATGAATGGCAAAAGTTATGAATTTTTTTCTATTTCTTATAGGTTTAAAGGTCAGCAGAAACTTATTTTCTTGACCGATCTTAAAACTATACCACAAAAAGTTTTATAGGGGTAATTAGCATTAATTCAAGTTATAACTTGTGCAAATCAGATGATGCTATGTGGCGTTCTGCAAGAAAAGTGGAACATTTGTTTCTTTTCAAAAATTAAATAAAAAACAAGTAAGGGTGTAATAGTCAGGCAGGGCTGACAATAAAGTACCCAACACGGACACACGTTTAAATATTTTTGAAAACATGCCCAGAAACAGGACCATTAGAAAGAATATTCTAGAGAGTTTTAAGGCCATAAGGGGCCGCATATACCGGCTTTTGTTCAATTTCTTTATGAAACCCGCCCCCTTGCCACGCTCACTTTTCCAATTTTTTTGAATTCTAATCGTAGCCTTATATGTTTTCACTGTTAAGACTTTTCCTTCTGATCCTGGTCCTTTCCAAGAAAACGCGTTGAATCCCTTTAAAACCGTCTTTATTGACTACTTATTTAATTATACATTCTTTAAACTTAATTTAGTTTAACGATGACTGACTGAAGCGACGATTCCAGACTGTAGACTACCGTAGACTCCCAGAACATCGGTCGATCAACATCCTTTACAATGAAAACGCTGCCTCTGCCCTCACTGATCGCTGCTACCATAACAGTGTCGTAGGTCACTAATTTTCTGCTGTGTTTCTGGTGACACATATCCAACTCAGCATATTTGGATATTTATTGGGTCACGTGTGCCGCGCTGTGACACATATCCAACTCAGCATATTTGGGTATTTGGTCACCTGTGCTGCGCTGTGGCTAGCGTGCCAATGCAATATGTGTCAAAACGCCAGCTTGCGTTTTCGCTTCCATTGCTTAAGCTCTGCTTCGTTTACTTCGATTTATTGATATTGCTCAATCGATGCGCGTGTGACATAAATTTGGTGTTGTTCTTCTCATTGCTTGCAATTGCCTCACAACATCCCTCCCTTTTCCAAGAGAATGTCGCGGGGGAGACATGAAGACCTTATAGAATTATGTGTTTACAAATTCGCTGTTTATTTTCCGTTGATCGTGCGTGCCGCAGGTCAGCTTTCTTCATGGGTATGTAGATGTCGTTGCAAGTTGATGTGACGTTCTAGGGTCGGTATTAAAAATTCGGCGTTGAGTTTCCGTTGATGTCCATGCGACTTAAAGAGTAAATATTACATTCTTATAGCTGACGTACGAGTATCCTTAAATATTTTCTAAATTTAAAACCAACTATTCCCTAATTACTTAACCGAATACAATTTTCCGCATTTAATATTTTCTAAAACATTATTTTACTTAAGGGCGATATTTTTTTTTATATTATTTTTTTTTTTTTTATATTTTGCCCCCCTTTTTATACCCAGCGTAAGCGGGGTATATTAGTTTTGTGCAAATCTTGTAACAGGGAGAACTAAGCTCCGGAGATATAGAAAAATATATATAGAAATGATCAGGATCAAAAACTGAATCGATTTAGACATGTCCGTCTGTCCGTCTGTCCGTCCGTCCGTCTGTCCGTCCGTCCGTGGTCGGATCTCCTCCGAAACGGCTGGACCAATCAAGTCGAAATTTGGCACACAGCTATATCGGGATCCGAGTATGATCCTAAGTAAAAATGGGAGACATCCGCCCACAGCCACGCCAACAAATTAATATAATGTGTTTTCAGTAAAATGCTTGTAACTTGCGAACCACTCAACACATTTCATTGATATTTGGTGTACTGGTAAACTTCGAAAAGGGACATATCCTGGCAAAAAATGGACGCCGCCCTCCTCGAGCCACGCCCACAAATAAGCCCAAAAATAAGGGCTTATCGTAACTTGTGAAGTAAAAGGCGTAGAAGCTTCAAATTCGCAGCATAAGTTCACCAAGGCGAATGAAAGGTGTAGGAACAAAAATTTATGTAGCCCGCCCACTGACACGCCCACAAATGAAGATTTTTCGTAACTTCCGAAGTAAAAGGCGTAGAAGCTTCAAATTCGCAACATAGGTTCACCAAGGCGAATGAAAGGTGTAGAAAAATATTTTATGTGGCCCGCCCACTGCCACGCCCACAAATGAAGATTTTTCGTAACTTCCGAACTAAAAGGCGTAGAAGCTTCAAATTCGCAACATAGGTTCACCAAGGCGAATGAAAAGTGTAGGGAAATAATTTGTGTGGCCCTCCCACTGGCACGCTCACAAATAGAGAAGCAAAATATAGTGCGCTGATAATGTCGGGACGCTGGGTATTTCAAAGTCGGGCTTGACCGACTTTAGCTTTCTTACTTGTTTTATACATTGGCCAAGTGGTTTTAGTTTCATATCTGTTGGTTTGAATAAAAAGTTAGTAGTTAATTTGTTAATGTTGCCATAACCGAGTGATCGTGTTTTCCAGTAGTGCTGAATTATTCTTTTCGGTAGGTTAAAATTTTAAAGTTGGGCCGAAAATGCTTGAGTTGCTGAAAATGCCCTTTAAGTTTTTTAATATTAAAAATTTTCGTCATTCGTTCGGCAACTTCTGGAAAGAACGTTCAATCAATTTAGCTTTCCCCTTCCCCCTTTTTAAACATGGTAAGTGTTAGTATATGACAATTACATACGTATAAGGGACTAAATGTTGATATTTACAGATGAAAAACCTCAGTACCATTAAACCCATCAAACTTACCTGACTTTTCTTCAAGTAAAGCCGTGGAGGGAGTTTCACATTAACTGGTCCTGCATTTGCTATCATTGTGTAGGGACCTTCCCAAATTGGAGAAAATTTATTCTTACGTGACTCGTTGTTTAAAAGTACTTTGTCTCCTGGTTGGAATGTACTAATTTTGGCACCTTTATCTTTATCTTTATCTTTCTTTTACACTCTGCATCTCTCCTGAATGATTCTTGTGAGTAGGGCTTAATATAAGAGATTGTATCTTGTGCTCTGCGATGGAAATGAAATGAAATCAAATTAAATTAAATTAAAATTATCGTAATATCGTTTTGAGCGTTCTTTCGCTTTTGTTAAGTGTTCTCGTACTAATGCATGAGATCGCTGTTTTTGGAATTTCATGACCTTGTCGTAATCGTCGAAATTGTATAGCGGTGCGGACTTCTTTTTTAAGTTAACAGGAATGTCGATATAAAAACCAAAAAGAATCTTCGTGGGTGTCGGCTTAGTGGACGTGTGTACTGTGTTATTGTGTACATGCATTGCATGACAGAGCCAGGTATCCCAATTTGATGCATCTTCGCTAACGAAACTTCTTAGATATTCCGCAAGGGGTCGATGACTGCGTTCGAGGGCCCCGTTTGCTTGCGGGTGATATGGACTCGTATGTAATTTCCTAATTCCCAGATTTTTGCAGCCATTTTTAAATAAATTAGACACGAAGTTTGTGCCATTGTCCGTAACCAGTACTCTTGGGATTCCAAATCGAGAAATAATTTCCACCGTGCTGCTTCTGCATCTGCTATGGCTACACAGGCCATGTATTTAGAAAAATCATCCTGAAATGTAAGAATGTATTTGTTTCCACTTGAGGAAATGGGCAATGGTCCCACTATGTCTAAAAATTCTCTGTCGAAAGGTCGGTGCGCTGTATCTTTTATGACCATTGGTTGTTTTCCAATTTTGCCACTTTTGTTTTTCTGACAGATTTTGCAGGAGAGTACGTACTTTTTAATTTGTAATTGCATCCCCGTCCATTTATATTATCTCCGTATTCTAAAAAAAGTTTTCATCGTTCTGTTGTGAGTCTCTCCCAAACTCACAAGTGGTCACCTTAAACCGAAAGCAAAAGGCAGTGACCTGCATTTATGAATTTCACTTCAAGGTGATTCCATGCTACTCAAAAATACTGTCCAGCGTAAAATTGCTGACAAATGCAAACATGCAGTTTGGCCGCTTGCAACAACAACAACACCGGCACCGTATATGCCCGAATGACAAACATCAGCGCTGGCGCAGCGAATGCACAATTGCAATCCGATCGCTGGCAATAACAACAACAACACACGTCAAGAGTTTTTATGTAAAAGCAACAACAACTACAAAAGAAGAACTAAGAACATCGGAATAGCTGTATGTAGTAACAATATGGCATGTTGGTGCAATTGCGGGGTGAAGGTCGCGGTTAAACTTATGCAATATGTTCGGGAAGAATCGACGACGATCGCGAACCATGGGAATATTCGATATTGCAAGATCAGCAATATTGATCTATATAAACGGAGCTTCGATGACTGGAACAGCACTTCTGCGAGCGTACTCACCAAAGGGCCACGACGGAGAAGTTAATAGAGTAGTCTTTTAAATAATAACCGAAAACTTGTATTTAATTTGAATTAAATAAAAGGATAATTAATTGAAATCCTTTGTGTTCCCTTTTATTTGTGTAAAGGACCCCGTTTTATCCTACGGTGTACTTGCCTGACGTGCGTACCTACCCAAGTGCCACGGCGTTAGGTAATTGCACCGTAGGATACAACATTTATGGCGCAGCCGGTATTCGACTGACTTTCAGTTGGATCGAAATCAGTTCTCTAAAAGTTTTTTTTAAATTATTGATCGTTGTGCGGTTTAATTTATGACGCTATTCAGCTAAATTGGGGCTGTGACAGTCTTAAACAGTAATTAGTTATTACCAAACTTGCAGAAAAGCTTGTCAAATTGAACTGCATTAGCGACTTTAATTTTAAAGCAAAGTTTATATCGACAAGGTTTGCTTGCGAATATAACTGAGCAAAAAAGCTTGAAAGAATATCATGCGCTAATGGAATTGGGGCTGTGACAGTCTTAAACAGTAATTAGTTATTACCAAGACAAGCCGAATAAAAATTCGTAAGCAAGATTGTATGGTAAAACGCTTGTAGAATATTTTTATTTTTGAAGAATACCAATGCTTTCAAAATAAATATCCTTATAAAAAGTAAAAATAAGTTTTTTTTGTTAATAAAAAGCTGGAATAATTGGCCGAAACGGAACTGTTTCCAGTTTTAAAAAGTGGCGAAGTCACATACCGAAGAAGCTAAATATTCTATTGCTATTATTTTTTTGTAAATTTAAACCATAAAGGATTGAATAAGTAACTTCAAATTTTATTTTAATACAAGTTTAAAGTTTAAAATTTGAAAAAGTTTTTAAGTTTAAAAAGAAAAAGTGAAAATAAGCTTTTTTAAATAATTGTCAACGGTAGCTGTCCAACGCAGAATAAATAAAACGAAAATGGTAAGTACAAAAAACCTTAAATAAAAAATTTTTTCGCCCAGAGTCCTTTTTGTTACCGATGAATTGCAATATTTTTGTGATATCAAAATAAGAATTGCTCGGTTATTTGCATATTTTCAGGAAAATGAGTCATTTAGAGAAAAAACGGCATAATAAATTGAGTAAACGGTTTTGTAATCATAGTCAAAATGTAGCCACTTAGATATCAATTATCTACGCAAATTTATATAGTAGAATTAGTATTGATGGATCAGAAATAAAATGCCATTTTTCAAAAAATCAGAAGGACATAAGACCTTCTTTGAAGATTTAGATAGGTCCCGAATATATAATAGAATAAAAAATGTAGAAAGTAAAAAGGAAAATTTGTTGAAAATTAAGAAAGATTTTCGGAATTTCGGAGTCGAAGATGAAATTAATCTAGAGTTTGTAAAAAAAGTAAAGAATATAGAAAGTAAAAAGGAAAATCTGTTGAAACTTATTAAGAAAGATTTTCGGAATTTGGGAGTCGAAGATGAAATTAACTTAGAGTTTGTAAATAAGGTAAAAAATATTGAGAGTAAAAAAGAAAAGTTATTGAAGTATAAGCCTCCATATAAAACAGATGAAAAAGTTCATCTAGTATCTTATTTTCATTCTCACAATATGTTATTATTAAATGAGAAAAATGAAGAAAAGGGGCAAGACAGAGAAAGCATCATATCTCTTTGCCAGGTAGATAATAAAAAAGAACCAGCTAAAGAAGGCAAAAGGATTGAAACTTTGATGAATAAAAACGAAGATATACTAAAATTTTTATTTTTATCGATATCTTTTGTGTTATTCATTTTAACTTTTTTAATCGAAAAAGTCATAGTAAGCTGTGTTTGGGCTTATATAATCTGGGATGAACATAAAAAACAAATTAATAGAAAAAAAGTCAGTAACTATAATGAATCTGCACTTAAAATTGAAGGTTCACAATCAGTGTCCGACGACATATTTGTAGTATTTCCTCGTGGACAAGCTATAAATGATAGGGTTGCCTTGTTAGTGGACACTGGGCCGGATAAAAGTTTGATGAAGTCAGATGTATTTAAAATAGGAACTGATTCAGGAAAAAGCAGATTTGGAGAAAATATAGACATTCAGAAAAACGTAGAGATTGTGCATTCAGAGCTAAGTCAATCAGAGTCACTTCAACTCGTCGTTCCCAACATCGATAAGATTTGTATTGCAGAGGCAGTTACGATCAAAGCGAGGGAAGCGAAAGTGGCACCGATTTTCGAGAAAATAGTGTTGGACGATAAGGAAATTGAGAAAAAAGAAATTAATGATAAAAAGGGACTATCTAGCGGTGGGGATGCTGTGATTAAAATGTCGAATGTATTGGAGTACGAGTTCGACGAGGAGTTCGAGGATAATTTTTGTGGTAAAAATAGTAATGAAGAAATTGAATTCGGCAAGGAGGTCGAGAATAATTCTTGTGGTACTAGAAGAGATGGTACTAATGGTAATAAAGAAGTAATTGAAGATATTTTGAAAGAAAATCCACCAGATAGAGATAGAAATCCCCATGAGAAGGTATCAGTTAAAAATGTAAACCTAAATGAAGAGTCAGAGGTTAGAGAGCTGACGCTGTACGAGTATTTCAAAAGTCCGAATGTAATGCAAATATCAATTCAAAAGTTTTTCTCCATTGTAAAAGAATCTGTTCTCATACAAAGCAAATCTAAATTAAAATTCTTTCAAATTCAGATAAAACATAGAAGAGAATCAAAAGATCTAGACAAATTTTTCGCCCATAACTATAATGTGCCGTAGCTTTATTAAAAATTCAAAATACTGTCCCAAAACATAGGTTCATCTCGACTAAAACGAGAGCTGACTGTTTTTATATCTAATCATTACTGTCACAAAAAATTTCTTTTTAATATCGCTTGCTGCGATGTCTAAATAAGGAATGACAACGAAAAATAAAAATATAAGTCAAATAAATTCTGTTACAAATAAAAAAAAAAAAAAAAAAAAAACATTTTTTTTTGCAACATTGCGGTTATACGAATTTTCAAGTTTTGTAACATCTATTTTGTCTCATATTGTAAATGCAGACGTTTCACCTCTCCGAGTGAAGAATTTCACGACGTTGAAATAAGCAGGAGGGACTCAGGGCAAATAATGTCTACTTTTATTATCTTTCAAGGTAAACCAACGAGAAGGACCGGAAGAATTTAAGAGAGAAAAAAGGAGATATAATAAGTTGGTAAATATAAAAAAAACACATTTATACAAATATTTGCAAAATATTGGTATATATGTATGTACATATATGAAGAGACATCTAATTCAAAATAATACCTTGAAAGCATAGGTATTTTTGCGCTTATAACTAAGTTTTAATAAAAGAAAAATGTATAAATATATATTTATATATATATATATTCAAATACAACTTATATATATATATATTGAAATAAAAAAAAAAAAGAGTAAATAGAAAGAATATGGTAGAATAGAAGTAATTTAAAACCATTCACCGAATAAAAGAGAATGTTAAAACACAAAATTATTAAGAAAAAGAAAAGCAAATTATATATGTATAAATGGAAAACAAAATAAGATAAAGAAAAGAAAAAAAATAAAATATATATATATATATATATATATATAATAAATAAATAAAAATTACGAGAAAAAGTAAATTACAAATTTTTATCAATTTTTAATTACGGTGAAGGGTACATCATAAGAAAACAATATATGTACTATTAACTGTAAAAACAAACGGTAGAAAAAAAAAAAAAATTATATTCACAGACAAAAACCTCAAAGTATAGATACCTAACAAACTTTTGTTTTTGAAACTTTTATAAACAAAGTACAATTTAAGAAAAATTATGGAAAAAAAGAATTGTAAAAGAAAATATGAAATTGAACGATAAAAAGTAAATGTTAAGAAAAAATAAACAATTAATAAAATATACATGATTGTTAAACAAGCTGAAAGAAAATGAATTCAAAACATTATATAGATAATAAGAAAGTATACTATGAAAAAAATTTTATATATTAGATTTAAGCCCAAAGAATGGCCTGGATACGCACTATCGAAACAGCTGGAGTATCGTTTAAACAACAGCAGTGGTATACATCGAACACGCATCAACATAAATTTCACGATTCATCATTTGTCTAAAAACAACGTCTTCGCCAGCATTAGGCAAACATCTAAATTTCTTATCAACCATTAATAGACAATCACCGTAAACGTCAACATTGTCACCTTTGAATCATGAAGCAACCCAGCAACAGTAACGATGCATACTGTATACATCATATGTTAACATTTCTAAATCATCAGCAACTAATACGCGACTTCTTTAAGAAGGGGAGGGAGTGAGTCAAGGTTGTCCCTAAATTAAAACTTCTGAACAACCTGCCAGCATTATTTTTCTTTAAACGACGTCTATGTGGTCACAACATCAGCAGCTCGTTTCAGCACAAGAACGTTAGAGTAAACATCGCAGCAAACACTCTCATCTTCCAAGAACGGGATACGTCAACTGAATGTTAATTTAAAACCGCAGCAGCCGCAATGTCAAAAGCGCATCCAATTCTGAGGTTTTCGATCATCGCTATGGAGCGATATTCTTCAAAGGGGGAGGGATGTTGTGAGTCTCTCCCAAACTCACAAGTGGTCACCTTAAACCGAAAGCAAAAGGCAGTGACCTGCATTTATGAATTTCACTTCAAGGTGATTCCATGCTACTCAAAAATACTGTCCAGCGTAAAATTGCTGACAAATGCAAACATGCAGTTTGGCCGCTTGCAACAACAACAACACCGGCACCGTATATGCCCGAATGACAAACATCAGCGCTGGCGCAGCGAATGCACAATTGCAATCCGATCGCTGGCAATAACAACAACAACACACGTCAAGAGTTTTTATGTAAAAGCAACAACAACTACAAAAGAAGAACTAAGAACATCGGAATAGCTGTATGTAGTAACAATATGGCATGTTGGTGCAATTGCGGGGTGAAGGTCGCGGTTAAACTTATGCAATATGTTCGGGAAGAATCGACGACGATCGCGAACCATGGGAATATTCGATATTGCAAGATCAGCAATATTGATCTATATAAACGGAGCTTCGATGACTGGAACAGCACTTCTGCGAGCGTACTCACCAAAGGGCCACGACGGAGAAGTTAATAGAGTAGTCTTTTAAATAATAACCGAAAACTTGTATTTAATTTGAATTAAATAAAAGGATAATTAATTGAAATCCTTTGTGTTCCCTTTTATTTGTGTAAAGGACCCCGTTTTATCCTACGGTGTACTTGCCTGACGTGCGTACCTACCCAAGTGCCACGGCGTTAGGTAATTGCACCGTAGGATACAACAGTTCCTCTGTGTCCGCCAAGAGGATAATCGTGGAATTTGCGCAGGAATTCCTTGATGTCATTGGGATCGGTAAGGAATTTTGCCGAATCTTCGTGTAACATTTCCAATTTTTCGTTGTCAGGTGGATGTTCTTTTCTGCATTCCATTCGTCGCGTTTTCTCGCCCAGCCTTTGCTGGCTGTTCAAATTTTCTTTACCCGGCTTATAACAAATTTCAAAATTGAATTCGGAGAGTTTGTGTCGAAATCGTGCCAGTCTTGAAGTTTGATCCTTTCAATTTGCAATACCCTTCAAAGGCTTGTGGTCAGTAAAAATAGTAATTTTTCTTCCCAAGAGGTAGGGGCGGAAAGTTTTTGTGGCCCACACGATTTCTAAAAATTCCTTCTCGATTGTTGAATATCGTTGTTCTGTGTTACTAAGTGTTCGACTCGCAAAGTAAATGGGATGATCCTTGTGGTCATATTCCTGCGAAAGTATTGCTCCTCCAGTAGCGTCTGTTGTTAAGAGCAATGGTTTGTTGAAATCTACGTACCTTAAGATGGGAGGGTTTGTTATGGCTTCTTTTAATTTATTCATTGCTTCTTGACATTCCTTAGACCAATCGAAGGTTACTCCTTTCCGCAAGAAGTTATTAATAGGAAGTGCCAATCTGGCTGTGTTCGGAATGAATTTTTTTATAAAAATTTACCAGGCCCAAAAACGACTGTAATTCTCTAATATCACTAGTTTACAAATTTTAAGTAAGTTGAAGGTACCTCCGTAAAAATGTTTTGTCTTGGATAATCTAGGCTTAAATAAAAATCCAAAATTATTATTTTTATTTCTCAAAGAAGCGTTTTCGAAATAACGGTAAAAATGTGTTTTTTCACCTATCATTTCACGTTTAATAGTTTCAGTTGAATATTAACTGAACTACATCTGCCGACATTTGAAAAATGTTGTAAATTTGACGATTTTTGAAAATTTATTGATTTCAAACTAGTTTTTCACTCAAATATAATTTCATATTCATAAGTTTAACTCTTGAAAGCTATAGCCTATTGGATTGCTAACATTTCCAGCCCACACATGACCATTTCGAAAGAAGAACAAAACTGCTATTTAAGAATCAACACAAATGCAAGACTGATTTAGGCACCGTTAACTCTGTTTGGTATGCATTATTATTTGAACGTTGATGTCTATATTCCAAATTTTTACGTGCATACTTTTAGGCTTTAACGAAAATATTATTCTTTGCCTTGTTTGTTTCTATTTCATAGGTACATTACAAACAGACCTGTAAAGTATTTAAATACTTTGTACTTAAAATACTATTTAAATACTTTTTATACCCGACACACTCTGTGTCGAGGGTATATTGCGTTTGTTGGGTTGTGTGTAACACCCAGAACCAGTCGAGATAGACTATACAAATTGTATAAAGAAATGATCAGCGTCACCAGGAGATTCGATTTAGCCATGTCCGTCCGTCTGTCCGTCTGTCTGTATACAGTTATCTTATCGAAGGAGTTGAGCTATCTTGAAAAATTTGGTATGCGTGCTCACGAGGACATGGGTCAGAACAAGTTAGAGAATGGACCTGATCGGACCATTTTTAGGGGTACCTCTAGTACTAGGGTCTGTGACAAAAATCCCAAAAATGCCTCAAAAGCGGACTTTATTGAAATATTTCAATGAAACTTAGAATTTGAGCGTATATATAAGCGTTCGATTAGAATTCCAAAAGAATTTGAAAAGTGGGTGTGGCAAAGGGGCGGTTTTCAATTAGAAATTTGACAAAAGTCGGTATATGGGGCCCCTTATGGCCTAAAACACCTCTTGATATTAAAACTTATTTGAACATGTGTGTCTGTGTCGGGTATTCTATTGTCAGGCTCGCCTGACTATAACACCCTTACTTGTTAAATACTGGGCCAAGTAATTTAAAAAATATATACTAAGTACAAATACTTGGTATTGGTACTTGAAGAAAACTTAATACAAATACTTGGTATTTGAAAAAAATAAGTACAAGTCCAAATACTAGAGTATTTACAGAGCAAAATTTCCAAATACCTGAAAATATTATTTAAAAGTATACTTTTATATACTTCTGTAAATACTTAGTCAAGATGCAATGTTTTTATTTGTATATGCCCAGCAAACATTTAGCCTATGCTTTAGCGAACGTTCGCCAAGAATATGTTTAGGCGACCTTTTCTAGAAGAACAAAAGGCGATGTTTTCTCAACTCTACCAACAAAGAATAT